>JAJJLC010017646.1:0-12360 GCA_023806825.1 Ophryoscolex caudatus
TATTTAAAAAAAATATTAAAAATAATAATATTTATTAAACATTAATGAGAATTGAGAAGTGGAATAATTTTTATCCTTTGTATATATAAATATTATTTTAATAAATAAAAATTAATTTCAAATTTCAAAATAAATTAAAATTATAATTAATTAAATTATTTATTACTATCTTTGTCTTGTTCTTTATTAAATAATTTACTTTCTATTAAAGCATTAAAATCTTCATATTGTTTTATTTTATTTTGAATTTCAATTAATTTTTCTTGTATTTTATTTCCTAAATGTGAGGTATTTCTTTTTTTTAATAATTCATTAAAAAATTGGGAGCGATTTGAATCTCCTTGTGTCAATTTATTTATTTTTACCACTGTAAATGGTTTTATTTGTGATAAATCATTATAATATTCATCCTTATGATAATAATCATTTAATGTAACATATTTCTCTTGTAATATAATTGATTCTTGTGTTTTATTTTTTGTATCAATTTTAATTAATTCAATTTTTTCTAAATTTAATATTTCATTTCTTTTTTTAAAACACATAAAAAGTTGATTTTGGAATTTATTTAATATTATCTTTTTAATTAATAAAGAAAATATTTCATATTTATTATATTTATCAATTCTTGATTTAACAAAATTTTTTCCATCTTTTCTTTTTTTATTTTTAAATTCTAATTTATATAATTTTATTTCCTCTTCATTTTCTTCCACCTTATTTTCTTCTTCTTTTATTTTTTTATTTGGATCTTCCTCTTTTGGTGTAAAAAGTAAAGGAAGTTCAATAGGTTCTTGTTTAATTTTATCAGAAATGATAGATTCAAATAAATCTTTGTTATAAAATTTCCTGCCTGAAAATTTATCAGAGATTATTAGGTTATAGATTGGATTATTAATTGATAAATCCCAATCTTCCTCAAATTCAATTATCATATTTACATTAAAGCCTGTTAAATTATAATATTTTTCTAAAAGAATTTTATATATTTCTCTTTGTTCTTTAAAAATTTCTTTATTTTTATTTTTTTCTTTATTTTGATTTTGCTGATAAACTGATTCAGAAGAAGTCATCATATATATTTCATTCAATAATTTCACATAATTTTGTATAGAAAAAAATAAAGTAAATTTATTTTGTTCATCTTTGTATTTTCCTTGTAATTTTGAAAATATATTAATATTATTAGATATTGTATAAGAATATAAATCCATTAAATTTTTATGTTTTTCACCTATAAATTTTTCTAATTCTTTAAATGAATTATTTTGTTCTAATTGTCTATATATAAATCCTAAATTAATATTAATTAATATTTCTACTATTCCTTTATGAAATGATTCAGAATCATTATTATTAATAATATATTTAAGTGACTTATATATACTATCAATTTTAAAAGAATAATTTTTTTCATTTTCTACTAAAAGCACTAATAAAACATAAAATTGTAATATTTCTAATTGATTAGTTTTAAGATTTAATTTTAATAATTTAAATTTCAAAAATAGTATACTTAATAAATGGAATATTTTAATTATTGTAATTTTAATTTTAGTTAATATTTTATCAATATATGATGAATCTTTATAAATAGTTTTTAATTCATCTATTTTACCATATATTATTTCATCAAAAAATTTTTCATTTACATTATTTTTCATTATATTTAATATTTTATTACTATCTACTTCTAATTCAAATTCAAAATGTTTAGAACCATTGAAAATTAAATTAATCATATTTGATAAAATTATATTAAAATTATTATATTTATTTTTTTTATCAAAAAATATTGTATTATAAAGAGCTTCTGATATTTTTAAA
The DNA here is from genome assembly GCA_023806825.1 of Ophryoscolex caudatus. Taxonomy (NCBI): domain Eukaryota; phylum Ciliophora; class Litostomatea; order Entodiniomorphida; family Ophryoscolecidae; genus Ophryoscolex; species Ophryoscolex caudatus. Next base: position 1,828 of record JAJJLC010017646.1, read on the forward strand.
TCTTTTATAAAAGGCCCATCATTATTATTTTTATTAAAATATATAAAATTTTTTTCATTTAAAATATTTTTTGTATCTAATATATTTTTAGAAAAATTTTTTGAAAATATAAAAAATAAATGTTCTAGTCCTTCATCCAAAAATTGTAATTTCATAAAATCAGGAAGAATTTGGAAAAATTCATTTACATTTTCAAAAACAATTGGATTTTCTTCAGAAATATAACTGATAAATAAAGTTTTTAAAAAATTTACACATACATAAAAATTATATTCTTCTTGAGGTTTTAAATTCTCATTTTTTCCTCCTCCAATTTGTTTATATATATAATCTCTAATATGTCCTGTAAAAACTACAAAACATAATTCATAAATATTTTTTTTGAATTTATCAGGTAAAATATTTATAACATTAAAAATAAAGCAATTTTCTTTTTTTGTTTCTATTTCACAAAATAAGTTATTTTTATGAATAACAATAATACTAAATTCTAATAAAGAGAATATATAATACATCATAGTATTTTCTTCTTTATTATCATTATTATTACTTTCAATATAATTTGATAAAATTTGAGAATCATTTAAATAATATTTAAATCCTTTCATCATTAGAAAATGACAAAAATCAAATGCATTATTTATATCATATTCAATTTCTTTTTTATATCTTTCCCACAATTGACAATATATATCATTTATTTGATTTAAAAATATATTTTTATGATTTGAATTTTTTTCAATAATATTATATATCATAGCATAAAATTCAGATGTTAAATATGGCATATCAGGGGGTAGGACCATATTAAAAAATGTATTTTTTTTATTTGGATTATAATTTATAATATAGTTAAAAATATCTTTATTAAATTGAATTAATATATTCATAAATATATATAAATTAAAAAATATCATTTTATTCAAATTTTTTTCATCTTGTGAAGTATTTTCTGGTTTTTTTTTGATGTTATTTGAAATAGTCTGTTTTAAATGAGTATTTATATATTGTTTATAATCTTTAAATAATTCTGGATATAAAAAATTTATAAAATAAGTCATCCATTTTTGAACAATACCTAAATGGTTAAAATAGTTAAATTCCCTAGATAATATATTGTCTTGTCCTGAAGAATAATTAATTATAAAATTATTAAAATTAGTTAATTCATCCAAAGAATAAAAATCATTAAAAAAATCAAATCTACTTTTAGTATTTCTAATAGCAGTAACATTATCTCCATTTCCCATTGATCTTGTTACCATTTTTCTTCCTATATAATTACTAGTAATAAAATTATTTGTATGTAATAATAAAGCCAATGTATCTGCTTTTTGATTCATTGAAAATGAATTCAAAATATATTCTTCACCAGATTTCATGTTTTCACTTTTTAAATATTTCCAATTTCTTATAACAACCTTTATCATAAAATTTAAATCATCTAATAAATTTTCTTTTTTTAATTTATCAACAACTAATTTGGCCAAAACAAAATATAAAACATTTATATTTCTTGCTTGATTATTTCTAAATTCCATTAGGCAAAAAAATATAATAAGCAATCTTAGTTTTGAAAATAGTGAATAATTATTAATTCTATTATATCCTTTGACAGATGATGCTTGCAAAAAATTTGGATTAAAAATCATAAAACTTATTTTACCTTGCAAATATTTGGCATCATTTATATTATTTTTATAATTTCTTAATTTTAATTTATGTAATAAATATTTTTCACCTAATTCAACTAATAAGAATGAAAGCCAGACATCTTTTTGACTTATTAAAAAAAGGAAGAAATCACTAGTTAATACAATAAAATAAGAAACTAAAGATAAAGGAGAATAATTTGTAATGTTTAAATATCTATATATATTTAGAAATTTTATAAAAATACTTTTTAAAACATTATTATTTAAATCACTATTTCCACTTTCATTATTTAATAAATTTTGTTCTAAATCATTTTCTGTTATTAAAGGATTTATTACTGCTTTTAGACTTTGGAAAATTTGCCCAAAATTTAATACTAAATAATTATGAACTTTATCAAACAAAAACCCTTTTTTATTATCATCAAAATCATTAAGCTGTAAAAATTGTATTAAATATATAATATCATCAAAATCTTTTACTTCACTTCTTAATAGTCCATCTATATATGATATTCCTTTATTATTAACATGAAATCCAATTATTTTTGAATCTGTATATATTATAATATAATCATAATATTTAGTATATTTTTCTTTAGGATTATTAATTAATAAATTTTCATCTTCATATGAAATAATCCTATTAACATTTGTGATTATATGAAAATTAGTTTTTTCTGCATTTTTTGAATAATTATCTTTGCATAAATTAATAGATAAAAAAGTATTAAATATATATATATTATTAGTTTTTTCAAAATTTGAAAAACTATTAGTATGGTCATAAAATTTAACTATTTGGAAATTTGTATTTAATAACACAAAATAACCATCAACAAAATATATTAATATAAAATAATCATTATTTATAAATGCCAAATCTTCTATTGTCATTTTAAATTTTTTCACTGGGAATAATTTTGATATTTTTGATGAAAAAAATCTATAACTTTCAGTTAAAAATAAAATTATAATATTATTTGAATCATTACTGAAATTAATTCCTATTAAAATCATAATTCCATTCCTATTTTGCTTAACTATTATTTTTTGTAGAATTTCTTTATAATTAATAAATCCTACATCATCAATCTTCATTAAATATGTAAATGAGTATTTTGTAGAAAATTTTTTTTTAATTTCATTTTTAATATAATATTTTTCTTTTAATTCAGTAGTATCACTGCAATTAAACATATTTTCTTTATTAAAAAAAAATGTGTAATTAATAATAACTAATTTAAATAAATTAGTTTTTGGAATTTTGAAAACCATAAAATAATAAATATTGATAGCTGAACCCTGGAATATATCATTATTAAAAAAACATATCAAATTATCAATATATTTCTGCTTCTCTTTAATAAAAGATTTTTTTTCTTCTTGTAATTGAATATATATATGATATCCTATTAATTCACGTATATTTTTTTTAATATTATATTTCAATTGATGTCTAAACCATATAATTATCTCTTCTCCTGTATATAATATTGCTTTATTTAAATTTTCACTTGCAAAAAACTTTAATTTCGGAGAAAAAATATTTTCTTTTCCTTCCTCATTTAAATTCAAGGGTACACTTTGTAAATTTTTGAAATATAAAATTGATTTATTAGATAAATCCATTGCATATATTTTACAATTTTTAAAAATCATAATAAGATAAGTATTAATAATATTTCCTGTTATATATATTACTTGATGTCCTCTAGAAAAATTAAATTCTTCTAATTCTTTAGTTAAAATATTTAGAAAATAAATTTTTTTGTCATTAGATAAAAAAAATAAATTTTTGAGATATTTATTTTCATCAATATAAACTGATTTTATTTCTTTTTCATTTTTAATACTGATATCAAAAACTTTAGATATTTCTAATTTTGATTCACTTTTTATTTCATCATACATTTTATTTTAAATAATAATTATATTTAAATTTTTTAATTATTTAAATTATATAATTTATATTATTTAATATCTTTTACATATAATAAAAAAAGTTTAAATTTTAATATATTAATTAAATTATAATTAAAATTTAAATAATAAAATTTTAATTTGAATAATGATAAAAATAAAAAATAAATAACTAAAATAATGTCAAAAAGTGTTACTTCTCGCCGTTCATTTATTAAAAAAAAACAAAAAGAAAAAGGAGATAAGTCAAATGAAGAAATAAAAGTCTCTAATTTTAGAGGAAGTCCAAAGGTTTTAAAAATATCAAAAAGCAACTATTATTATCTTATTAATCGTGAAAAATATGATATAACAAAAATCATGATGATGATTGATTATGGTCGTTTATCAACTCTGGGGCATAGATTTCGTAAATACCCTGAAGGAATAGATAAAATTGAATTTGTGGCTTTATTAGCAAATGTTTTAAAAGAAGATAAAATGCCAGTGTATGAGTTAACCGACCTAATTTATGGTATATACAAATTTTTTTGTGAAATAGATTTTAATGGAGATAATAAAATGGAATGGGCAGAATTTACTCAATTTATAATTGATAAAGTTGAAGGTGAACATAATAATGTTGAGAGGGAAAAAGATAATAAAAATAAAATAGTTTCAGAAAAAAATCTAATAAAATATAAAAGATATGAATTGAGTAAAACTATAAAAGATTTTCATATTCATAAATCTGATATTGTTTCAACTAGTTATATTAATAAATATAATAAATTATTAATAAATGAGTATAATACTAATTTAATTAGGGTATATAATCCTCTATTAGGAAAAATTGAATATAATATAAATATTCATGAAATAAATGAGCAAGCTAATAATATGAAATTTGCTGAAATTCAAAAGCAATTAAATTATAATAAAAAATATTCTGTAATTAATTTTATTACAACAGAAAATATTATAGCTGTTCTTCTTTCTAATAAATTAATCCAATTTTTTTATACTTTTAATTTTAAAGAAACTGAATTACTTTTTTGTATAAAAGCTAAATCATTACAAAAAAGAATATGGTACTTGGAAAATCATAATATGTGGATTTCATCAGGAGATAAAGAGCATGATGATGATTTTTATTATATAAATGAATTAGATATAAATTTTGAGAATAAATCAGGATATCCTATTCCAATATCTAATTATTTTATTTATAAAAAAAAATATTGTAAAATATCTAAACATAAAGATGAAATATATGATGTAATAGAAACAAAAAAACCATTTTTAATATTAACAGCATGTTTAGATGGTTTAATTCGTTTAATAAATGTGAAAGACTCAGAATTTTTAAAAATATGGAAATATCATTCATCTGGGGTAAAGCATTTAGATTATAATCCAAATTTGGAAAGTAATGGATACATTTTATCAACTGGCTTTGAATATAATATTAATATATATTGCACAGATTTATCCTTAGATAGTGCTTTTAAATGTAAATTAGAAGGACATTTTGCACCTTTGATAGATTGCAAATTTTTAAATGGTACTCCAATATGTGCATCAGTGGATGAAGAAGGAAATATAAGGATTTGGGAAACATTATTAAGAATATGTTTACAAAGTATACCTAATACCAAAAAAAATATATTAGTGAATGGTTTAATAATTATGGGAAAAATTAATAAATTTGCAATTTTTGGAAATAATTTAAATTTTTTTGAAGCTAAATATAAAGATCAGAAAGATAATATAAATGATATAAATGAGGAGAATCATCCAATAAAAGTCAATTATAATAAATATTATCAACAATTTTATGTTACAACTTTAAATGATATAAAAATATATGATAGTAATGGTAATTTAGATAAAAGATTTAAAAATATAATAGAAAATGAAAATTTTGATTCAGATTCAAAAATTACAGATTTAATATTTGATAACAAGCATCGTAAATATTATTTAGGTTTCTCAAATGGAGCTATAATGCAGTATAATGCAGGAAATGGATCTCTGATTAAAATAATAAATCAAATTGAATATGAAAAAAATGGTATATTATATTATAAATACCATCATTATAGAGATATCACTAAATTATATTTATATTATTCAAAAAATAATTTGAATGGGGAAAATATTTTATTATTTAGCTCTAGCTTGGATAGTACTATACAAATATATGATGAAAGAGAATTTGATAAAAGTATTAAAATAAGAAGTTATATAGGAGGTCATAATATTCATAGAAAAAGATGTGAAATATTATGCATGGATTATAATTATTATTTATCACAACTTGCTACTGGGAGTTGTTATGGTTTAATTATTATATGGGATTTTGATTATTCTAAAATTGATGATACTCTTTATTTAAATCATAAAATTTGGGGTGTTAAATTAGATGTTTTATGTATAAAGTATTTAAAAGATTATCCTTTATTATTTTCAAGTTATTCTGAGGGTATATGCATTTTATGGACAGTTAAACCCTTAAAAGGGGAAGCTGTCTTAAAATTTCAAAATTTTTATTTAACTTTATATAAGTTGGATGTTTGCAATGTTACTTGTTGTTGTTTTTATGATAATGTAATTAAAGATTTTGAGGAAAAATATTTGAATAAAATATATTTTGTTGATGAACCTGAATTTATTGAAGAAAGAAAAAAACCAAGATATGATAAAAATACTAAGGAGAAGTTACCTATAATAACTAGAGAGTTAATTGAAAAAGAATCTATTACTGATTCTGAACTGAATCCTTTTAATGAAGAAAAAGGTAATATAAATGTAATGAATAATTATTATTTATTAATTTGTGACCAAAAAGGTTTTATGAAAGTTTTAAATATAAAAGGTATATTCAAAAAATATATTAAAGAATTAAATAATAAAACAAAAGAAAATAATTCATATTTTAATTTATTAAAAAAGGAGGATGTTGATGTTGAATCCACTATATCTCATTTATTAAAAAATTCTATTAATAAGCAAAAAAAAATTTTTGAAAAATTATATACAAATTTATACACTACTAAAATATTAAACAGAGAATGGAAAGGTCATTCAGAATATATCACAGATTTATGTTTTATTGATGATCCTATTACCACAGTATCTATATCAAAAGATAAATATTTAAAAATATGGAATGAAAAATTCGAATTAATAGGAGAAATTAATGTTTTCCCAAATGAGCCAAATATTTTGAATAAATATTTAAATTCAAAGGAAAAAAAAGTTGAATGGGGATTTAAAGTAAATGAAAAAAAAATATTAGAAAAAGAGGTAAATGAAATTGTTAATATTTTAGAGAATATAAAAATATCAGAACAGACAAAAATAATAATAGGCTCAGAAATTGATAAAAATTTTAATGACCCTGAAAAATATGTGATAGATGAAAAAGAAGGATTAATCAAAAAAGTATATAAAGAAGAAGTTATAGAAGAAGATAAAAATCAAAATAAGCCAAAATTTATTTTTAAAGCAACTAATAATATGAATAATTATAAAGATAATAATGATTTTTATTCTAATTATGATGCTATTTTATTAAAAAATATATCTAATAAAATAGAGTCAATTATTCAAAATAAACCAGCAAATGAGGGTATGGGGGAAATTAGTAATAATTTAATGTCTTCTATAATAGCCTCAAAAAGTAAAAAAAATAAAGGAGTGAAAAAAATTAAGAAAATAAAAGTTCTAAATCCTATGATTTCAGATGCTAATAAATTAAGTAAAAATAAAACAAGTGATGATGCAGATATTAAAAAAGATAAAAGTCCTAGAACATCTTTTTATTCAATTAAAAAGAATAATATTAATAAGGCAGAGAGCCAAAAAAATTTATATTTTACTAATCATTTCCAAGAAGGAGATTCATCCCCTAAATTTCCAAAATCCAAAAAATTTAGTACTATAAATATTGATCATGGCAGGCAATCTATGTTTGAAAAAATTGAAAATATTCATAATAAACTAAAATTTCCTATATCTTTAAAAGATAATTCCTATTTCTATAAAAATAAAGAACAAGAAAATAAAAATAAAACCATGTATGGGACATTCAATTTTGATAGAAGTAAAAAAGATAACTCATTTAAAAATATAAAATTAGTGAATACCACAAAAGATAATACAAAATCATCAAAAAACCGGGTTGGAACTAATTCACAAAGATTTAATAATACATTTTCTGATACTACAACAATACAGGGCACAAAAAAAAACACTTCAAGACTTGGGTCATATTATTGTTTAAATAGGAATAATTTATATGCAGAGAGATTTGCCAACAAGCCTTTATTTAATGAAAAAAATAAAAATATTTTACCAAATATTAAATCTAAATATTTTAATGAAAATGTTATAATAAAAAATATTAAGCTTAACATAAATTATGAAGTAAGGGAGAAGACTGATGATTTAATTAAAAAACAATATTATTTAAGTAATTATAAAAATTGTTGTAAAATTAATCCAAATAATTCTGATTTCTCTTCAAATAAATCTAATTTATATAATTGTAAAAATATATGGAATGATATTAAATCTTTTACTAAAGATATTATGCTAAATGAGCAAAAGAAGAATAAAACTTTGAATACTTTTGAAAAGATGAAAGGTCTTTATAAAAGCAAAAGTATGATTAATAATATGAATAATAAAAAAGTTTTATAATAATATTTTTTATTATTGAATTTTTATATAATATTATATTTCTATAACATTTTTTTATAAAATATTTATATTTATATATAAAAATTTTTATAATCTTTAATATTTAAAAAATAAAATATTTCATTAATCTTATTATAAAAATCTTAAATAAACTTTTATATTGAACTCTTTAAATTAATATTATCAAAATATTTAAAAATATTTAAAATATTTAAAATTTTTAATTATTTTTATCTTTAATTATATAATTTTTAATAATTAAGCATTTGTTATGTTTGATGTAATATTACTTGAATCAGTAGTATTTATAGTTTCATCTGCATTTTCATTTCCTTCTGGATTTTCCCCTTGATTCTCAGGTTTCACTTTAAATTGATATAAATATTTTAATGAAGTATCGTCTAAAATAAATCCATTTTTTTTACACATTTTAACTAAATTTTCTTTATATTCTTTTCTTGTCTTTTCTTCAAAACTTGCCATATATGAGTTAAGCTCAAATAATATTCTACTTGTTGGTTTTAAAATAGATTTTTGCATTTCATTAAATTTTGAAGTGGCATGAAATCCATATAAAATAATATCAAAATAGCTTTTAAATTTTTTCTTTCTATAAATATTTTTTTCTATTTCTCCTCCAACTAAATATATTTTAAATTTAACTTCTCTAAAAGCTTGAATTAATTCATTGGTATCATATGATTGTTCATTTCCCATTGCTTTTATTAAACTTTCTTCTGTAGTGTCATTATTTGAATTATTTTTATTAACTGCTTTAGCTAACTTTTGTGTCATTTCCTTAATATTTTCATCTTTTCCAATTACAACACCTTCATCATTTTTTTCTTTTTCTTTTTCTTTTTTTTCTTTTTCTTTTTTCTCTTTTTCTTTTAATTCATCAGTATGATCAGTACAAATTTCACCTTCTTCATCTTCTTCCTCCTCTATTGGCTTTAATTTTTTTTTCTTTTTTTCTTCTTCTTTTTTCTTTTTTTCTTCTTCTTCTTTTTCTTTTTTTTCTTGTTCTTCTTCCTCTTTCTTTATTCTTTCTTTTCTTAATCTTTCTTTTTCTTTTTCTCTTTTCATAAAATCATATTTTTCATCATGATCCAATCTTAATAAAAATTTTACTAAATTATATTCTGTTACATCTTGACTATCTCTTAAATAATCAATTTTATTATTAGCATAAAAATAAGTTATTTCATCTCTAGTTTCTAATTCTAATCCATAAGCTAAATAAGGAGAATTAACAATATCTCCCCAGAATCCTCTAACCATACAACTATCATGTCCTTGTTTCTTTTTCCCCTCAATATAACAAGCTAATGTCCTATTAGGAAATTTATATTGATTTACTCTCATAACAAAAGCTATACCATTTTCTCTCCAAAAAATATAATATCTTAATCTAATAATAGGAGCGAAATTTTGTATATTCATATTATAATCCCAATCAAATAAATTTTTTCTATAATCATATCTATCTTTTAAGCAATATCTTACTCTATCATTTCTATATTTTTCAATATCATAAGGATATTTTGAATCATAACTTGAAAAAATTTCTTGCATGGAATCTATTTGTTTATGAGTTAAACAAGATAAATCAATTATATCTTTATAAACTGGTTTACTTTTTTTATCTTGACAAATATATGAGATTAATAATTTATAAACAGTGTTAATATAATCTATAGTACGAGATGGGAGAAGACAATTACCATATATTTCCATTAACATTTCACATCTTTCTATAATTGATTTATTTCTATCAGTAATTAAATGAAGAAATAATAAATCACGACATAATACCTCTAGATGATCTTCATGAATATAGAAATTAATTGAACGATAGTTTGTGCCTTTTTCTTTTTGAGAAACAAATAATTTATAAACTGTAAATATAAAATGACGTAAATCATTGGAATTTGAAATTAATACATTTACGGGGTCTTTAACTGAGACATTTTTTATTAGTTCATCTTCTGTTTCAAATAAATTAATATATGGAGTAACACCCCAAAAATTCACAAAACCTATAGAATTCAAAACGTCCATCTTTAATTCTAAATATTATAAATTTAAAATTTAAAAATAATTTTTAAGTTTTAAAAATTAAATAAATATATATTATATCATATTTAAAAATAATATTTCTTCTTATTTAATAATTAACCATTAATAATAAGCAAATTAATTTATATGATTTAATATTTTTAATCTCTTAAATATTTAATAAATTAATTATAAGTGTTAATTATATATT
>JAJJLC010017647.1:0-12357 GCA_023806825.1 Ophryoscolex caudatus
AATTTACAATCTTAGTGTATTTTTTGTCTAAATTCCTATTCTTTTATAGAATAAAAAGTTATATCATATTTTAAATAAGAATTCAGAGGAAGAAATCCCATTTGTTGTTAATATCTTTTTTGAGATTATAAAATTTATAAAATTTCTAAAATAAATTTTTCAATAAGAATGCAAACAGATTTTATTAACCAAATTTATTTTAGGGTTAATAATTCATCATTTATTAAGCATTATATGTATAAATAATAACTTTTATAGATTAATAGATTTATTTTTTCATAAAATTTAATGAAATTTAATTCCCTTAATTATCATAAAGTATTATTAATGCATATTTAAATAAAGATTTATTTTTAAATTAATGAGAAATTTAACTTTAATTATTTATTATTTTAGATAATCTTGTTTTTTTTATTTATTTAATTTATTTAAAAATAATTTATAAATTTTTTTAAAAAGGAATGAAAATTTTAAATCATTTATAAAATAATGATAATTTGAGAATGATTACTATAGATTTAGAGATAAGATTTGTTTATTTTTTTTTATTTTGGATATCAGAAATTTATTATAAATTAAAAAATTTTCAATTTATTAATTTTTATCTTTTTTTTATAAAAATTGTTAGATTTAGATAGAAATTTAATAAATTTTGAACATTAGATTATTCTAAAATCAAAAGGGCTTTAAGTATAAATATTTTTTTGAACATTTCTATATATTCATTTTTTACTCTATTCTTAAAAAAGTTAAATAAAAATCTTTGAACTATATTTTCCTTTTGCAATTTAGATATTTTTCATTTTCAGGTTTTATTAACATTAAAGAGTGAGAGATATAGCTAAATTGTTTTATCTCTTTTTGTAATTATTGAGGAATTAAATTTCATTAATTAAAAAACTTTTATTGTAGTTTCATTAGACTCAATTTTTTATTATAAAAATATTTTATAGAATTAGATTAGATTAGATTGTATGAAAAAAATTTTGATTTTTTTCTTAACTTGTTTGAATATCACTTTATTTTGAGATTAAAAATTTTTCTATATATAGTAAAATCCTAAAAAAATAGGTTTTAAAAAATAATTATATTCTTTATTTTACCCCTAGACTTGTTTTTTCATGGCTTTTTTATAAATTTAAAAAAATCTAAAAATAAAGAGACAGGTTTACTCAGGAATTATTTTCAAAAATAAAAATAAATTTATTTTTTATTATCTTATATATTTATATTATTTTACTTAAAAAATGAAAAATATTAATGATTATGATGAAAAATTAATATTAAGCAATATTGTTAATATAAGTAAATGAAAAATTATAAAAAAAATATTGATTTATAGAAATAAAAATTATGAGATATTAAATATAAAAAAAAACAAATATTTTTTAGAAAGTTTTTTATTCCAGAATTTGAAAGTTTTAAATTTTTAGAACTCTTTTTTTTCATGAAATAAACAAATTTTTTTTTCTTCAAAATTAATTAGACCAGTTTATTTAGGATCTTATGATAAATATTCTAAATAATATTATAAATCCTTTTAGATTATTTTAGACATTAAAGAAAAGTTAAAATTATAATTTAAATTTTCTTTAGATTTTTATTTTATTCAAATAAATTGGATAGAAATTGATTTATTTAAAAATAAAAAGTTTTCAGCTTTATAGGAATAAGATAAAAGGTAAAATATTGATATATAATTGAATTCCTATAATAATGGCAAATATCTATCATTTTATCCTTCTTTTTTAACAATATTAGAAGTTACTATAAAAATTTGAAGCATACTATAAATATTAATTAGATATTTAATTTTTTTTTGTTGTTTGGTTATAAACCATCATTATTTTTTTCATTGTATCCATTAAACCATTAGGTTTTTTTTTATTTCCTTCTTCTTTTTTTTTTTTGGTTTTATTATTATCTGGTTCTTCTTCTTTAAGATGAATAGTTTCTACCTTAATATCATTCTTATTATTTATATTCTCATTTTTAATATTTATATTAACATTATTATCTTTTGGATTATTATTAATATTTTGATTATTTATATTTCTGTTATTAACATTTTTTTTATTATCAATATTTCTTTCATGTCTATTATTAATTTTTTTTAAGTTTTCTTGATATCTTTTTTTCATTAACAAAAACATTTGTTGTGGCTCATATTCAATAGCCCTATTATTATTCCCAAATTTATCGTCAAATGTATCTTTAATAAATTCTGCTTCAACATTTTCATTAGAATATCCAAGTATTCTTTGAACCATCTCAATAGCTTGTCTTCCTTTAAATTTTGTTTTATTGAAAGTATCTAAGTTATCTTCGATAATACATTTTTTATGAGGAATAACTCCATTTAATATCTTACTACAATGCTTTTCATTATTAAATCTTTTTTTAAAAATAAAACTTTGACTTTTATCTTTTTTTACATCTCCAGGATGTATTCCTTTAATAATACTATCTTCTTTTAAAAATTTATCATAAGTATTAATTTGTGGATGTATACTTAATTCTCCATTAAAATATTTATATATTTCTAAATCTTTTGATATTAAAATATTTTCACCCCTTTTATTTAATTCTATTTCTTTTTCATTTAATTTTCCTTTATCTATAATGGATTTCACTATTTTTTGAATTCTTTCAGCATCAACAAAAGGTAATAAATTTACTCCCATCCATGCATATGGTTGATTATTTATATCTAATTTTACATAGCTAGGATAAAAATCAGCAATTGGAGATAAGGGATCTCTCATTAATTTTCTAAAACAAATAGGAAGGGCATCTGCACTATAAGGAGGTAAAACTGATAATAATTGTTCAAAAGCAAAAAATGGCCTACTTAATTCAAACTTTATTTTTATATCCATTAAATTTGTTAAATCTGATGCAAATGGAGCATAATGAAAAGGGTAAAACCATGACCAAGAAATACAGCCATTATAATAATATTCAAAAACCCAGCATAGACCTTCTATATAATATTTTTTTATTTTTTGTTTTAAATCTATTAAATCTTTTTCATTATTATTTGGAGAAACATGAAATTTTTCCAAATAATATCTATCTTTCCATCCTGTTTCTCCTAGTTTGATTTTATCTACATATTCATCTACTTTTTTATTATTTTCTTCATATATTTCTTCTTTGATTATTTGTCTATATTTATCTTGACCGTGTTTTTTTAATTCTTCTAAACTAAAATCTTGCCTTAATTTTTCATCTTTTTCTATAGAAATAATATTTCCAACAATATCTACTATCTTAAAACATAGTAATGTATCAATGATTTTTTTAAGAGGGAAGCATTTAAAGACTTCTTTTAATTTTCTAAAAAATTTTGATGCAAAAAAAAGAAAATTTTGAGTAGTTTTACAATTTTCCCAAATTTATCATAATTTTAATAAAAGATTTAAAAAGAAAAATATATTTACCTTATTCCCAAATATTTAGATAAAATTTATAATTTTAAAAGTATTTTATGAATTTATCTAATTCTATTAGATAATTTATATTAGATAAATTTAAACTAGAATTTTCTCTTTAAAAAATTTTTGATATATTTAAAAAAAATATTTTATTCATTTTTTTCTTATTTATAAATAATCATAGGAAAACATTTAATAAAAATAGAAAAATTTTTTCCTCTATATGGTCATAATAAGGGGCTAAATTTGTTATATCAAAAAGTTAATTATAATAAATTAATTATTTATTTTTATTTCAATATAAATATTTAATCCTTAATTTCTTTTATTTCAAGTCAATGTTGATGATTTTATATAAAAGAAAAAATTATTTAATTCTAGTTATATTTATCCTACTTATATAAAGCCTATATTTGTTATCCAAATTAAAATTAAAAAATTTCTGTTCTCTAAAGCCAGGATAAAGGATTAATATAAAATTATATATTTATTTTTTTAAATTATCATTAATTATTTCCTTACTAATCTTTTAAAAATAAAATTTGATAATATTTTAATTTATATAATTTCCTTAAAAATAGTGATTTAAGAAAATTTCATTTTTTGATTTTGAAATTTATTATTTTTTAATTATACAATTGCTCAATAAAATTGAAAACAAAATTATATTTTTTAAATAAAGATTTAAATTAAATATTTATCTTATATAAATCTATTTCAATTTAAATTAAAATATTGTAAAAAGCAACTTGTTACCCCCTAACCCTCAACTTTTTTTGGAAATTTGAGAGAGGAGTTATAAGATGTCAAATTGGGATTTAAAGAATGAAAGAAAAGATATCCAATTTTTGGTTGATATCTTAAGAAGGTATTAAAATTGTCAAATTGAAATTGAATGAAATCTAAAAAATAGAGGGTAATAAGGTATAGGAGGTTATAAGATTTTCCTTTAAGGTAATTTATTATCTTTATGCCTAACAAAAGTTAAAAGTCCAAAAATTTTTAAATTTTAGGTTATAATTAGAAAGGGAAAAATTATTATGTTTATAGTTAATCTATTTCATCATTATTCCCTTTATCGTTTTTTTTTAAATTTTTATTTTTGGTTTTTTTTATTTCACTTTTATCATTAATATTTACATTATTTGGTATACTTCTAAAAGTATTTAAAATATTGTTTTTTTTAGTTTTGGAAAATAAAATAGGATTATTTTTTCTATATTTTTCATCATTAGCCTTGCTTATTATTTCCTTCTTAAAAAATTCATCTTCTATTAAAGATAACTTTTGGAAAAGTTTCTCACATTCTAATAAATTTAATTTCCCTTCTCCATTAGTTAAGTAATTTCCCATTTGAGGTAATAATTTTTTATATAAATATATTAAAGCATCAATTGCCCCTTCTCTTATTTTTAAACTTGGTAAATTTGGTAAAAAGTCATTTCCAACTAAAAAACATAAAAAAACAAAATCATCAATAATTCTTTCAAAATTATATTTTAAATCTATTAAGCATTTAAATTCAAGTTCTAAATATTCTCTCAAAATATCCACTTTCAATAAACTAAATTCAATTTCATCAATCTTTTCTTTATTATAATGAGCAATTTCTTCTTTTGTTGCTTTACTTCTATTAAATTTTCCTGTAACGCTATCACATTCATCAGAGCTATGCCCATGTCTTCCACAATGATTACATATTAAATAATAATTATCACTTAGACTTTCCCTTATTACACAAAAATGTGGTTCATGCATAATTAAAGAAAGCATAATTAAATCTGCATCTGCTCCATAAATGCAATGATAAGTATTTGGATCATAATTTTTATATGTTCTTTGAGTTCTGATAAAATCTAAAATTTTATGTTCACCCTCTCCTGGGACTGATGCATCACTAAAAATAACATTTAAATTTTTCCATAATGGATCATTATTTATTCTTGACTTTATATAAGTTTTTAATGCCTTACTACATTGATCTAGAAATTCTGTTCCAGGTGTAATACAGTTAGAATCAAATTTAAATTTCTCTTTTTTTTGTATATCTAAAAAATCTGTGGGCAACCCTTTTCCTCTCCATTCTTGTTCTATTTTTGAAGAAATTCTTTCTTTTTGTTGGGCATCAAGAGCTGCACGAAATCTACGACTTCTTTGTTGATTCATTTTTGCACGAGGAGCCACACCATCAATAGCCATATAAATTAATTTTTTTGGTTTTACAATACGAATTAATTTGTCACAATAATCAAAAATGCTATTGAACATTTCAGCAAGAGAAGAAGGAGCATCACGATCTTCTGGGTGGGCACATGGATGAATAATTCCGTTCATATCAAAGTATAAATTATCTATTGATGGCATTCTAGTATCTATTCCAAAATTATTTATAATTAATTTATTTATATCAATTCCAATTCCTTGTCCTTCTTTGGCATCTATAACTATTTGTGGGTATCTTAAGGTTAGCCACCTAAAAAAAGCTGGGACTCCCATTTTTATATTTATTTTAAATTTATTTTGTATATTTATAGATTAGTTCTATTTCTATTAAATATTTTAACCCTAAATAATTTTATTTTGAAAAAATAAAAATTTTTGAAAACAATTTTAATTAAGATTAATAAATATTTAAAAAATATTAAATATTTCATCAAATTTTTTTTAAATTTATAAATATTTTTGATATTATTTAAATGTTAGATTTTTAAAATAATTCTTAGAAAATAAAGCATTATAATTAGGTATCTCATTAAATGTTATTTTTGAAATTTAATAAAAATAGGGGGAAATATAATTCTTTTGGAAATGAAAAAAAAAAATTTTTTTGGAAAAGAGGGCATGATTTTAGCGATATTCTATTGGAGATTATTTAAATTAATTTCTAAATTTCATAAAACTTTTTCATTTTTTTAATATATAATAATTAGATAAATTTTTTTCCTTATAAAAATTATTAATTTTTGTTTACTATTTATTATAATTATTTCATAAATTTTGATTTTTTATTTTTTTAAAAAACAAATAATATATTTTTGACTTATTTCATTTGACATGGAAGCATTCTTTTATCTTTATAAAGGATTATAATATTTTTCTTTATTAAAAAAATTAATATAATTATATATAAATATATTTATATTTTTCTATATATTATAAATTTAAGTAAACTTTTTGACATACTCATCTAAAGTCTTGGAATTTTGTTCAATATAAATGAAAAGTTTTACCTCTCTTAAAGAAAGATGAAAGTTAATGAGAATATAAATAACTTTCTCATTTTTCAAGATTTAATTTTAAAAAATTTTTCAGATTTTTTTACATAATAGGGAACAACTAAGTTTTGACCAAAATTTATAAATATAAAAAAAATTAATGGGAAATAAGGAATGAGGATTGTGGGAATGAGTTTATAGACACTATCTACCTTTATACATAAAAATCCTGAGCCAATCTCCAATTCTCAATTTTTCTAAAATTACTGTAAAAATGGGATTCGTCCATTGGTTATTGTCATTCTTTACCTATCAAAAACACCCTAAATTTCAAACTGAATGGAAGATAAAAAGAAGAAATAATCATCCATCATCACTTTATTTTAATTATCTTTTTAAAAAATAATTTTCTTCAATTTTAAATTCCATTTTATCAAATTTCAAAATTTATACTGTAATAGCAAGATTAATAATTGTCGATTAAATAATATTTAAATTTTAATATAAATTCTAAATATACAATTTAAAAAAAAATATAATTATTTAATTAAATATTATATTTATATATTATAATTTAATGTGATAGATGATTATATGAGGGAATTATAATTCTTCGGAGGAGAAATTAGTCAGGAATTGTCATAAAAGAGACTCCCATTTTTACATTAAAAATTTTTGAAGCGTTTTCTTTAAAAAAAATGTTTTTTTTTCATTTATTTTATTTAAAATTTTATTATTTTAATAACTTTTGGAATACTAAGGAAATTGGGATTATTTTTGCATATCCTCAAATTCTGAAGGATATCTAATTTTATTATTCCTTTTCCATCTCAATCCAGATTCTGTTTTCAAGAAGTTTGGCAGCAAAAAAATACCAAATATAACATTCATTACGGAAAAGTAATTTCAAGTCGGAAAGTTTTTAACCATTATCCCTCAGATGTGAAGTGAGGCTTTGATATTTAGGCCAAATGATGAAAAAAATCATCCTGGTTCCCCAGGTTATCGGGCTAGTTTTTGTAGTAAATAAGAAAAAAATTCTTTTTCCCTATTTTCCCCTTTTTTAGAAGTGTTTCCTAATTATTATTATATTCCCAAATACTCCTTCCCTGATAGCTATATTATCATTTATGGTATCTATTGGGATTTATTTGTATATAATTATCTTTAAGATCTTTTTATCTTTTTTAATATATTGAATAAATAAGAATTTGGAAAATAGTAAACAAACTTCAAAAAGTTTAATTTAAAAAATTTCAGCTGTATAAATAATTAAGGAAATGATATTATAAACTATTATTACCAAATCAAATTTGCCAATCTACTTCCCAACCCCCAATCCCTATATTTTTATAAGCCTTAAGTTTTTAACCATTTATCTTATTAATTTACTTGGAGATTTATTCATTTAAAATAAGCATTTTATCCCTTTAACTTTTTATCTGAATTAAAGGGAGAGTATGTTAATTTTAAATGAATAAATCACTAGATAGATAAAAAAGAGAAATTGTTAATTAAGATAAAAAAGTTAATAATTTAAAATAAAAATAAATTTTAACAAACAATACTTTTATTTTAATTTTATATTCAAATTAATGGAACTCTTCTTCTAATTTCTCTAACTTGGATTAAGGATTTTTAAATTAATTGATTTTTTACATCATCTATTGTTTCTTTTGTTCTTGCTTCTTCTTGAGGGTTACACTCAGTTTTAATGTAATGGGTATTTTTTTCATGTTATTTTTCATATCTAAAGCTATCTAATTCTAAAATTGAAAATTGAATTTCAATATCATTTTTTTTCAATTAATGAATCAGTGTTTTTTTATTCTATTTTTGAGTATATTTTCATTTTTCTTAATTTTTTTAACTTTTTTTCAAGCTCATTTTCATAGTAGATTATTTTTAATTTTAATTCTTTGTTTTCTTCTATTTCTCCTCCCTATTCTTTTAATTCTTCATCTCCTTCTTCATTTTCCTCAGTCTCTTTTTTAATTTTTGTAATTTAGGGATTGATTATATAAGAACTTATTCATTGTACCTTTCAAAATCATTAAATTTCCTTAAACTTTAAAAAGAATGAAATCCCCAAGAAACCATTATTAACTTTCCAAATTTCTTTATTGGTCTGTTTATCAAATTGATTGCATTTTCTCCCCTTTATTAAAATTTCCTTTTTATTTTTGAAGTTAAAAGAATTGGTTCTCCTACTATATAAGAGGATGTATAGATTTTAGTTTTATCAATGAAGAAAAAATCTTTCCTCTCTAATTTCATTTCTAAAATACAGTAATCCACATTGTCATTCTACCACATAAATCCTAATAAACAGTTAGATTTGTTTTTATACGAATATAAAGATTATATAATTGATTTAATAGTTAACTTCACTTAAAAATCATTCATTTTATTATAATAATTTTTTTAATGATTATAAATTTAATATTAAATATTAATAATATGGTTTATATTAATTTTATACACTAATTTTAATGATTATTTATGTTATTAATATATTTTTAAAAATAATAAATTTGTTATGGTGGTCAAATGACAATAAAGCAATTTTTTAATAAAAGGGGGTGTTTGAAATACAATGGGGATTACAGTATTTTGTAGAAATCAAAACTCTTTTTGATTTTTTCATTTAAATAAAAGGCCTTCCTCTATAGGTTTTCTTTATTTTTTTTAAAATTCTATTTACTTTGGACTTTCATATTGGAATTATCCTTACTTTTGAATTTAAGATATTGTCTTCTTTAATTTTTTATTTATTTTTAAAGCTATTAGCCTTCTAAAAAATTTCTATGTTATTTTTATTGGATATAAGCCTGGAAATTTCATTAATATATTTTTTATCCAAAATTTGAATGATTATGAATAGGTAAAGAATCCATCCTTCTGGATTAATAATTGACTACCATATAATTGGAAATAAACCGGTCCATATATAAACTTATTCCTCCTTCATAAAAATTTTCAAAAATTCTTCATAATTTAAATAAACATATCCATCACAATTAAAATATTCTTTTTATATTTTAAAATATTTAAATAAACAGATCTTATAATATTGGAAGAATTTTCTTTGATTTTAAAAATACATTTTTAATAATATATTATATCTATTGAAAATTAAAATTTTTAAATTTCATAATAAAATTAAAATTTTTCAAATATATTTAAAAAAACCTGTATATACCATTTATTAATTATTAAAAAAAAATTATGTTTAAATTAACAGGTCTCCCTTTAAAAAATCAATATTTTTCAAAAGTTAATCGACCGATTTATTTGCAATTATTTGGTAGTTGTTTATATATTCAAGTAATTTTAGAAATCTTTGCTGTTTTAGTTTTAACCCAGATAGCATTTGTTTACAAACCCTTTTTGGATTAAATTGAATATTTTTTTACCATTTTTATTAACTCCTAATGCTCTAAGAAAAGATTCCCAAATATATCTAGGAATAATATTTTTTTTTGAAAATTTGGATGTTAAAAGGTTAATTAATTAAAGTAAAAATCAAAATTAGCAGCTTGCTATCAAAAATATTTAATAAAAAAATATTCATTTTTATAAAATGGCCTATATAATCATGAAGATTGGGGATTATCAGGGGAATAGGATAGAAATGGAATTTGACCAATGAGAAGAATCCATTGGTATCATAATCCCTAGGATATATATATTATTATTTTTTAAATTTCATTAAAAGAATTTAAACTGATTATTTGAATGATTTTTTTTAAGAGTCAAAATCTAGATGTGCCTCACTTTAATTATTTTGTTTTGATAAAATTATTTTTATTTTTTACTCAATTTCTATAAGATTTGAGAATTTAGTTCTAAAAATTTATATATATAAAAAAATTTTAAACAACTGAGAAAAAAATTTCATTTTATCAAACCTTAAAAAATTAAAAGTATTTTAGAAATAATCGACTTCTTTTTTTGTATTATGAAAAGATACATTTCATTTTTTTTATTTTTTTAAATATGTTTAAAATAGTGAAATAATCTATATTTATATAAAATAAATCAAAATAATATAATGGATAAATTTAAGAAATAAATTTATAATTTTTATTAATCAACAGAATAGATTAATATTTAAAATAAACTATATTATAGATATTTTAATGAATTCATTATTCCTCTATAATATAATAGTATAGGTAAAGAATTTATCAGAGAGAGATTAAATATATTCAAGCTATACTTTATCTTATTTATAAATAAAGAAATAATAATAGATAAAAAATAGTTTAATATTATCTAAATTTAAGATTAAAATAAAATATTTAATAATAAAAATAATATTTAGAAATTAAGTTATAAATTATAAAAATAAAATATAAAAAATATTAAGTTAATAAAATATATTATTTTTTTTATTTGATTTATAATAATAAATATGGTCATTTATAAAAAAATATATATTTCTATAATATTCTTATTTTCACATTATTATTTTGCTTATTGAAGTTGATATTCAGGAAATTACTATTTCTTTTATTATTTACTTTTATAATCATATTATTATTATCTTCATTATTAATTTTTTTAACTATTTTAGTATTATTATGACCACTATTATTGTTGAATAATTTATTTCATTCATAAAATAAATTATTCTATAAATCTTCATTAGGTTTTCATTTTCATTTCATTAATTTTTTTTCATTAAATAAACAGAAAATTCTAATTTCATTAAAAAAATATCTCTTTCAGATAAACTTACCTTTTATATTACTTTTAGAGAAAAGAAAACTTTTTCTTTTTATTTGAAGCAAATTTCACCAAATTTAACAAAATAAGACAAGATCATAATAATAATAATTAAAATTAAGATTTTAACCCCCAAATCATTTTTTAATTTATATTTTTTATTGTACTATTAATCACCAAAAATACACTATCAATATTTTATTTTTTCTAAATGATTTAATGTATTGAACAACCTAATTCCCTTTCCCTAATTTTTTTGCCCTGACAAATTTAGATTTGGAATATCTAATTCCTCTTTTTTTGGAAAATTTTTGCATATGGTGAATTAGGTGATTTAATATAGCATTTATTTTCTGTATTTTCATTTCTAATTTTTAAATCTATTATTTTATTTATGATAGACCTCTAATATTATACATTTTTGTAAAATTAAATATTTTATTTTCAGATTTTTATATGATTTTTATTCTTTAATTATTTATTATAAATTTTTTTAAATACTTTTTATTATTTACTTAAAGAGCCCTATTAATCAAAGGATGAAAGGAAGAATTATTCATTATTGTTAATCTAAATATATTCTTTAACAAATTTAAATAATTAAGTAAAATTTTTTATAAATTTTTAAATATTTTATATTGATAAGACTCTTTAATATATAAAATATAACCAAACAAAATTATTTTTAAATTTCAACTATATCAAGGAAATATTATATCTTTTATTTTTTTATTTTTCTTTAAAAAAAAGAATTATTTAAAAAAATATTTTTTTTATTTTTTGAGATTATTTATAAAATTTGGAAATATATTGATAATTATTTATTGATTAATATGTATTTATTTTAATCTCTACCACAAAGATAATTCTTCATAAATTTATTTGCCATTTATTTAATTTTAATTGAAAGTAGAATTTTTGAATTTAATTAAACCATCTTTTATACATAATTGGATAAAAAGTTAATTGGAATT
>JAJJLC010017648.1:0-12340 GCA_023806825.1 Ophryoscolex caudatus
TAATCAAATTCTATTTTTATTAATTTCATGCAATGAAATATTTGGATATTTATCTTTAACTACTTCTTCTGTCATGGTATATATAATTTTGTTTATTTCTTCCATAAATAAAGTTATAATTTTATATACTATATATTATTTTTTTTGGGGATTTGATATTGGGTATTGGGGATTGGGAAAAAATCTAGGATATTTAATTTTATTTTTTATTAAAAAAAATTTTTCATTTTCCATTTCCTATTTTCAGTTTATGGAAAATGGAAAAAAAAATAGGAGGAAGAATTAAAAAATAAATATGGGGATTTTACCAGGGTTTGAGCCTGAGCCAAAGCCTCACTTGGCAAGGAAGGGATTGGTATTCCAACCCTTTGAACTTAACACAACTTTTCCTAAATTTCATCCTCTTCCTATTTTCCGGTTTTTTTATTTTCCTATTTTCCTCAAAAAATATGATGAGGAATTAAAATCCAATTATATCATGCCAATCTATACTACTCCTATTATAGGCACCTCAAATATTACCCAATGCCATTTTGTGGTTTTTTTGAAACTAAATCATTTTGTTCCAAAATTTTGGAGATTGGTGTCATTTATTGCCTTTTTCGGCAGCTATCAAAAAAATTACCCCGATGACCATGGGAAAATATAGTATCAAATTAAAGAGGAGTAGATGCCTCTATTAATAAAACATTTAACAAGAATTAGAGAAAAATTTATAAAATATTGTATTGATATTGGAGTTAATAATATTAAAATTTTATGAGCAAAAATGATAGAAATAATATATGAAGTTTGATATAGTAATAATAATATGAATTATTTTTTATTTAAAAAGATATATACCATATTTTTTGGAACTATTCCCTCACCAAATGTTCAAAAATTGCCAAAAGTTGGGAATAGCTCGTAGATGATTATGATACTTAAATAAATATTTATTATTTTATTTATATAATATATTATTTTTAATTAGCTTGGGAATAGAATGAAAAAAAGGTCAATACTAAGAATTGAAGATTTTGAATAGGTGAGGGAATAGCATGAAAAAAAAGTAATGAATAAAAACTTAAGTTTTTGAATAGGTGCGGGAATAGCTCTTACAGGGAATAGCTCCAAAAAATAAGTTATATTATTTTAAAAATAAGATAAATAAGAAAGAATAATAAATAGAAGATAATCAAACTTATAGAATAGGAATTAAAGTTTAATTACAAAATAAATTTTGATAAAAAAAATAAATTATTCTTATTTATATAAATAAAAAATTTTTATATATTAATTTTTCATTTATTCAAGCTATAATCTAATATAGATTTCAATTATTTTTTTTATCTAATTATAATTAATATAAATTTCTTCATTTCCCAAAAATATTTAAAATTTTTTTTAATGAATTTATATATTTTTAGTATATAATTTATAAATACTTGAAATAAATTAAGATTCTTTATTTTTTGTTTAAAAAAATTGTCCTCTAATGAGAGAAATAAGATTTATTTAAATAAAAAATCTTTAATAAATAAGTTTATAATAGATAATTTATCTATTTTAATATAAAAATTTTATTTTTTATTTTAATAATTAATTTTGATTTCAAAAATTTAAATTTTAATAAATAAACAATTAAATTATAAATTTTAATTTAAAATAAATTAAAAATAAATATTAAGATTATTATTATATAATAAATTCTTTTCATATAAGAATGAAAAAAAATAAGTTTTAAATTAAAAATATAATAATATAATGAATTAAAAATATATTTTTTTATCAATATTCTAACCTCTAAAAAAGTAAGACATATAAGGGAAATAAATAGTCTGAAAATCCTATGAGTTTAAAAATGTTCTTTGAAAGTCATCATTTTTTGAATATAGTTATATATTCATTAAAGTAATCCAAACGAAAACTCATGGTTTTGAGGCATATTTAAATATATTAAAAATTTTTTAAAAAATTCTTGTTTGGGACCCTTTTAAAAATCAAGGTAATTTAGAATTTATTAATGCCTACATTTATGATAAATTAAAAAATTTTATAATTAATGAATTTAATTTAACAAAATTTAATGGTTAATAATATAAATTGGTTATATATTAAAATAACATATATTCATAAAAATAAATATATAGGATTTTATCCATCATCATTACCTCAATTAATACAGGAGAAATAATGGTTAGAAAATAATGAAAAAAACAAAATTTATAAAAATATTCAATCTCATCACCTATTTTGGTACTTTGTTCCTAAATGATGTTAAGACTAAAGATGATATAGAGAAGCTGAAAAATAGCCCATAACCTTGGACTTTATCAAAACTAAAACAGAATATGATAAGGGAAAATCTTTATCTCTTTCATTTCTCAATCAATTTAAAGAAATTAACCTATGATCTTCCAGCTAGATAATTTAAAAATCATTAAATTAATTTAATCCTCAGAGGAATCTCAAAATAATTTTCTTGAAAAAGAAAGGTTAAAGAATTATTATAAGGATTGACTATCCTATAAAATGAGATATAAAAAAAAAATTTTAAAAATATTTAGTATTATTTTCATTTCAATAAATGTTTATATATTTATAGATATATAATTAAAATACTATATCCCTATAGAAATAATCTTACCTAATCTTTGAAAAAAAGATTTTTTTTGAAGAATTATTCAAAGATATAATTTTTTAAAAATTATAAATAGGACCTATATAAAAAAAAATATTTTAATTTAAAATATATAGATATAGGGTTATTCTGACTGTTAAGCTCCAAATTTTTCAAATATATCTGATTCCTGTATATTTTATGGAACTATTGTATTGTTCATAAGGAGTTAATAAAATTAATTTAAAAAAATAATATAAAATTGTTTTATAATAATATATAAAATTAAAAATAAATAAAAAATTTCATTAAAATTATATTATAAAAATCTAAATTTATGGTTGAGTATTTAAGTAATTGATATACATAAAACATATTACTTATATCAGTAACTTTATTAGTATTCCATTTAGAAATATCAAATAATGATAATAATGATAAAGATCTATAAAAAATATTTCTCATATTTTTAATATTTATTAATATTTTATTTAGAAATATCAGGTAATGATAATAATGATAAACATTCATAAAACATATAACTCATATCAATTACATTATTAGTATTCCATTTAGAAATATCAGGTAATGAAGATAAAGATGAACAATTAGAAAACATAGAACTCATATTATCAACATTATAAGTATTCCATTTAGAAATATCAGGTAATGATGATAATGATAAACATCTATAAAACATAAAACTCATATCAGTTACTTTATTAGTATTCCATTTAGAAATATCAGGTAAAGATGATAGTGATAAACAATTAGAAAACATATAACTCATATTATTAACATTATTAGTATTCCATTTAAAAATATCAGGTAATGATAATAATGATGAACATCTATAAAACATAGTACTCATGATAGTTATCCTTTTAATTCATTATCTAACTCACTTAAATAGAATAAGATTTGATTTAATTTATAATTAAAAAATTTCAATTCTCTAAATGCTATTCAAAGTTTTAAATCCTTTTAATTTAATTTCTATTTTATCTTTATTATTATTTTCTAAAATAAATTCATCCTCTAATTCATATTCTTTATTATCATATATTATTTAACATTTATTTTTATTATTTTTGACAAATTATTTTCCAAATATATTTATTTTATTTTCATATTTATTTACTTTATATATTATATATTATATTTATTTCATTTTTAATTTCATTATTTATTTCATTAAATTTTTCATTTTCTTTATATTCACATATACCCATTATAAATATAAATTTATTTTTTTTTATTATATTCTTACCTAGCTCCTTATTATTTTTTTCAAATAATAATCTTATTTTTTTATATTTAAAATATTAGATTAAAAATGATAATTGATAAAATAATTATTTTATTTAAATTAGATTATATTTTATTTTATAAATATATTTAATTATTTTAAATTATTTAATTTAATTATATTTAATTATATTTATTTTTATTTAAAATAGATAAATAATATAGTGCTGGAAATGAAAAAAGGGATAAATGAAACATTCCATATTAAAAAAAATAAGAATGGGGATTGGGTATGGGGGATTGCTCAAACCTATAGATAATCTCTATAGCTAATTAAAGTACCAATATTTGCTCCAACCCCAATACTTTTTTAAATTTTTAAAATTTCTAAAAAATGTTCTATGAAATTCCGAAATGTTTTTCATTCATTTTTTAATGAATATATTTTAAAATTGCAATGGAATTTTGATTTTTTTTACATTTCCTTGAATTATGGCGGGCATTTGATTAATGTGTTCCCAACCTGTTCCAATACTCTTCATGGCCTCCAAGAAATTAGGGCCCAAAAAAAGATTTTTTTGGAAAAAAATAGAAAAATGATTTCAAGTTGGAGAGGTTTAAACCCCAATTCCTCAAATGTCTGGTGAGGCTTTGGTAGATGCTTCCAAATGGTGAAAAAATATTATCCTGATTCTATATGTTATGAATTTTATAAATTTTACTATATTAATATAATATAAAGTATATTCTTTTCTTTATTAAAAATGATATTATATAATATTATTTTTTTCTTTAAAAGAATAAATTAAAATTTTATAAATTTTAACTATAATAATATTAATATATTTAAAGAAATTGAGCACCCCTACCAAGGCAAAATTTAAATTTTATATAACTAAATATAGCTACCACTTTTATTGACAAAAAAGGAGGGCTGAATTTTATTAAATAGGGTAATATTTTTAAAAATAAATTATATCATATTACTAAATAGAATCTCCCACTTTTTTGACAAAAAAGGGGGGATCAATTTATTAAATATGGTATTCTGAAAATTATATTTTTAAATTGATTTTACAATTATTAACTTTATAAAATTTTGTAATTTATATTATAAATATTTATCATCAAAATATTTATCCTTTCTAATTAATAATTATCCCTTTGTCTTACTTTTAGAGAACTGGAATCTTTTTCATTTTATTTGAATTACCATTCATCCTATTTAAATAAGTAAGATAAAGAAATAATTATTATTAAATAAATTATAATTTACCCATCTATTTATGTTTATATTTGAGATAATATTTATAATTAGTACTTATAAATAAATTAACTTACACAAGTAAAAGATATAAGAAAAGAAACATGAACAAAAGAAAAAATAGAAGAACTAAACCTAAAGTTGCTAACTTAACTTATTATTAAAGATAATGATGAAGGTTAACTAAATAAATAATTAAATAATTATTATTATTAAAGAATTTATTAATTATAGCTAAACTGAATGCCATTTATAATTCCTTAAATAAATATATATATTAAAATTTTAATATACATATCTAAAATAATATATCAAATTTTATTAAAATTTTATTAAGAAGTCCAACACCAAATTTTCTAAATTTTTTTAAAATGAAGGAAGAACTTGACTAAATATTTCAAAATAAATAAAATAGATAATTTATTTAAAAATATTGATTTGGTAAAGTTAAATTGTTTTTAATAATTTGATAATTTTTTTATATTTAATTTATTAAAAATAATTAATGATTCCTTAGAAATCACTAATATAAAAATAAGAAGAGATATGACTTAGGAGAAGACCAAAATTAACAAATGGGAGAGAACTTGATTTATAGGGTGACCTGATTTAGGGAATAGGATAAATTGAAAAATATTACAAATAATATTTTTCAAAAAATTAATAATAGAACCTAAATAAATACAAAAAAGTTATATTTTCTTTGCTATTATAATTCTATTTATTAAAAATATTAAATTAATTTTATTATTCTAAAATCAAAATATTTTTAGTGGAGATTATCTTAAATATAAGAATAGTTCAAAAAATATCTGACAAATTATTATTCTTATATATTTCTAAATAATTTATGATAATTATCATAATAAGCAATTATATGATTTTAATTTATATGATAATATTTATAATATTTATCTCTAAGATTTATAATATAGACATTAAAATGTTTTTTTTAAGATTAATTTTTAATTTTGTTTATATTTTAATAACTAAAAAAAAATTACTGTAAACCCCGGGCTTATCCGTCACCCAAATTTTTTTATTTTTTTTGGGGTGATGGATGACGATTTCTTTCCATGGTCGTCCCTCACCTTTAAAAATATAAAGATTTTGAAGGTGACGAATGACGATATCCGAAGGAGACTCCTGGTTTTCAGTAAAAAAAATAAATTTTTGAGGGACAAGAATGATGATTTCTTCTTTTTGTCATCATATGTTTGAAATTTAGGCTATTTTTTGAGGGTGACGGATGACGATGTCCGACGGAAGACCCCGGGTTTTACAGTAATATTTATATTATATATAATTTTATACAGAGTTAAAAAAATTTATTTAATAATTTTAGTTCTCTAACTTTTAATAAATTATATTATAAAAAATTTATTTTCTATTATTAAATACAACGAACGGTCGATTCATAAAATTTCATAAATTGAAACATTTTCAATTCATTTTCAAAACATATTCAAAACATTTTCTTCCATTTTCAAATCATTTTCCAAAAATATAAATTGTTCATTTTCTCCATTTTCCATAATTTTCAAAACATTTTCAAAACATTTTCCTAATTTTCAAAACATTTTCAAAAAAATATAAAAATTTTGAATTTTCAAAACATTTTCAAAACATTTTCCTAATTTTCATATAATTTTCAAAACATTTTCAAAAAAATATAAAAATTTTTAATTTTCAAAACATTTTCAAAAAAATATAAAAAATTTAATTTTCAAAACATTTTCAAAAAAAATTCCAAATTTTCATATAATTTTCAAAACATTTTCAAAAAAATAATATTATAATTTTTAAATAAATTTTTCTAAAAAAATTTTAAAAATAATTTAAAAATCTAACTTCATTTTATTTAAATGTATATTAAATATATTTTAACATTAAAGATTTTTAATAAATAAAAAATAATTATTTAAATATATTATTTTTCTTTAACAAAACTATAATTTTTAAATAATAATATAAATATAATAATTAAAATAAACTAAATAATTATTTAATACTCTTTTTTTGCTTTTTTAAAAAGAATAGAATAAATAGGCTTCAATTTTTCTTTGTCTTTATTTTTTTCAATTGATAAATAATTCCTTTTTCGTATATATTTTCTTTTATAAATTATCCAAAAATTAAAATTTTTTTTATTTTCAATATTATCATTAAATTTATCTTTTTTAGTTATTAAGTTTTCATATTCTATATTTTTAAAGTTGGATATTCTTATTTTATTAAATTCTTTAGTAATATCTTCAATATAGTTTTTTTTTTCTATATTGCTTATACAATTAATATTTTTAAAAGCATTTAAATTTAAATTTTCACTATTTTTATTTTCTGAATCATTTTTTTTATTTTTAGATTTATTTTTTGTTTTTTTGGATTTATTATTATTATATTTTTTATTTGATTTTCCCTTATTACAATTAATTTTTTCATTCTCATTATTAATATTATTATTATTATTATCATCATCATTATTATTATCTCCATCTCCATTATTATTAATATCGTTATTATTATAAAAACTAGAATTTTGTCCTTCTTCATCAGTGTAATTATCTGAACTTTTTGAATAATTAGAACTAAAGTCTGAAGAAGATTTATCAGGTTTTATTATATCATATTGTTCTAAATCATTTTCATAAACTTCTTTTTCAAATATTTCATTTTTATAAATTTTTTTAAGATTTTTTTCATAATCTAATTTAATATTCTTTAAATCTCTATATTCAATTAATTCAATTTCTTCATTATCTATATTTTCTATATAATATTGTAATGCTCTTGTTATACTTATTTTTTTTTCAACATATTTATTTTTTTTTTTAAATATATAAAAAATTTCTAATAAACATTCATGAAAATTCCAAAACGTTTTCCTACTTTTAATAAAATGTAAATTAATTGTTTTATTGGTTGATTCTGTTATATTATTTGTAAAAAATAATTTATTATAATTAATATTTTTATTTTTTTGTTCTTTTATAAAATTATTATAATTCCACATTTTATCATTAAATGGCTTATTTTTAAAATAAGTTTTTTCATGATATTTAAAAAAATTTTTAAAATTATTATAATATTTTTTTTTCAATTTTTCATAAAATTGATTTAATTTTTCTGATGGTATAAAAGATAATAATTTTATATTAGCTACTAAATTTTGTGATAATGTTTTTTTATTTTTATCTTTTGATCTAAGATCTGGTAATCTAGAAACAATTTTCTGTATATAATGAAAAAAACAAGGAATAGTTAATATATTTGGATATACTTTTTTGAAAGCTTTGTATACTCCTCTACCAAAATCTAATGTAATATTATCAGGCATAAAATTATAAGCTTGTAACAAATAATTTAGTATTACTTCAATAGTTTCTGAAGTTTCATTTTGAATTAATGCTAAACATAAGAGTAACGTTTTTTCTTCAGTTTTATCGAACCCTAATAAAAGCCATAATTTCAAAGATTTCTTATGTGGAGGAACACATCTAAATGTAGTGTCAGTAAAAAATTGTGATATATTTTTATTTTCTAAATTATTTTTCATATCGTCATTCATTATGATATATATATCTTTATTATATATTTTATTATCTCTTTTTATTTTTACTTTTTTTGTTACTGTTAATTTTTTCCCATTAATATCTTCCATATTTTTTAATAAATATTCTATATTATATTTAGTATCTTTTTTAAATTTTATTTTTGTTAAAGCAGTTTTTATTAATTTTTTATCATTTAGAATATCTTCTATTTTTATTAAATCATGAATATCATCATTAGGATGATTATTTTTGATTTTATTAATAATTTTAGTATTTTTTTTATTATTAATATATTTGTTAATATATTCTATTTTATAACCTAAATCTAAATTATCATAATCAATCTTTGAATCTGGATATTTAGTATTAAAATAATTTATAATTCTAGTTTCTGTCCAAGCAGGAAATCTATTCACTAACGTTAAAGTCTTAAAATAGCCCCTTCTTTAATTAGGGAATCTCATTTTTTCAATTTCAAAATTCTTTCCTAATTTTAGTCTTATCTCATTCACATTTATTATTTTCAAAAGTCTGATTAAAGTATTATTTCAAATATATAAACCAAAAGGATGGGACTTTAATTACTATTTTATATTTATTCTAAAAAATAACTTTTTCTGTATTTTATATCTTTTAATTTTTCAGAATTAATATTATTGTTATCAAAT
This sequence comes from Ophryoscolex caudatus, assembly GCA_023806825.1. Lineage (NCBI taxonomy): Eukaryota > Ciliophora > Litostomatea > Entodiniomorphida > Ophryoscolecidae > Ophryoscolex > Ophryoscolex caudatus. Next base: position 9,337 of record JAJJLC010017648.1, read on the forward strand.
TCTTTTTTCATATAATCAGATCTTTTATATGAATGTTTATTATATTCAATATTATGTAACGTTTTAATAACAAAATTTTCTTTTAAATTATAATTTTCATTATTTAATTCTATATTTATACATTCTAAAATAGCCTTGCTTTTGCATTTACTATCACTACAAATATAATAACATGTTGCTTGATTTGAATTTTTTTTGAAAAATATAGTCTTTAATGTATATTTATATTTTTCTTTTAAATTAGATTCATAAAAATAATATTTATGCTCTTCTTTAAATATTAACTTTTCTTTTGTTAGGTTACTTTTTTTAATTTTTTTGAAATTATTTTTAGTGTTATCATTATCGTTATTTTGTTTAACAGCATTTATTAAATTATTAAAACTATTAGAAATATTAGTTAATATTTTATTTTGGTTTATTATATTTTTATTTATTAATTCAATATTTCTATTTAAATTGTTTAATATATCATAATGATTAATATTTATAATACCTTATTTTATGAATTAGAACTAGTTTTTTTAAATAATAGTTCCTTTAATTAATAATAATTTTAATAAATTTTTACAATTTTTTTTCCCTTTAAATTTTAATTTTCTATAATTTTTATTATCTAAATTTAGTATATCTCCTAATTAATTTAGGACTAAATAGTGCAAATAATATATTATCATTTTTATTAAAATTATCTTTTTGATTATTATTTATATTATTATTGTTATAATTAGAATTGGTATAACTATTATTATATTTTTTATTATATAAAGTATTTGTTTTTAATATATCTTGCGAATAAGATAAACGATTAGCTGTTATATTATTTGAATTAAAATTATTATTATATGAATTATTTATTGCCTTATTGTTAATGAGTGAATTATTTAAATTTCTATTAGTATTAGAAATATTATTTAAATTATTGTTAAAATAATTAAGATTATTATTTATATTATTCTTATTTTGTATATTATCATATTTATTCAAAGATAGTGTATTATTATTATCTTCTTCTAGTATTTCGATTTCATTTTCATCCTGATTTTCTGAGTCTAAAAGTTCTGGGATATCATTTATTTCCATAGGAAATAATATTTAATATTTAAGATAAGATTTTTATCCTATTTTAATAATTTTTAATAAGATCATAATTGTTTTAAAAAAACAAATTTTATCTTATTTCTTTTATGAGATTATATGAGGATTAGTATTAAGATATCTTAAAAAAAATGAATTAAGGAAATATTTAATAAAAAGAAAAATCTTTTAAAATTGAATTTCTGATAGTAAATTTTGAAAGATGGATTTAACTGGTGGTTTACGGTTGATGTTTAATATATTTATTTTTATTAAAATAAATTATTTTTTTTATTTTATATTATGAAAATTCTTTTTAATATAAATGACTTTTAAAAAATTCAAAGATATTTCTTTTTTTATAACTTTAATATAAAGGTACAATACAAATATTTTTAAATAAATGTATTATTTTTTAAAATAATTATTGTCTATAAAAAATTTATGTATTATTAACTTTAGATAGTTTTAACGATATAATTATATCTTTAAAATTTTACAAAAGTATTTTATAAAAATTAAAGGTTTTTTATAATTTTTTTTATAATAAAAATTATATTTATATTTTAATTTAAATATCAATATTTTATATATTTATCTAAATTTTAATTATCATTAAAATTTATATATATTAAATATTATTTTTAAAATTAATCTATTTTGCTGGAAATAACTACACCATGATGGTTATTTTTTTCCCAAAATTATGTGGCTCTATTTTGTGACTCATGAGCTTGATTTGTGAAAAATATTATAATAAAATTATAATTAAAATACAAAAAATTTGTATTTTGTTTGTAACTCTTTGGGATGTTATTTTTGAGGGATCTAAATTGTGAACGATAGGACTTATTTTTTTTTCCTAAAATAGGGGGGCTTAAAAGTCTTTGGGGCTTATTTCCCATAAAATAGAGTATATTACTGTATATGTTTGCTTAATTCCTCCTTCATCTAAAAATATTTGTTAAAACTCAGTATAGGTTTAAATTTTTATTTTAAAGTAAATTCCCTAATATTCCTTAATTATATGTTGCTTAAATTATCCCCTTAGTTATTTTTTCATAATATTATATTCTAAGGAGGGAAGAATTAGTCGACTATTAAAGGAAATATTATTTACTATTTTTATATTTTATTTTTTATATATTCTTTTTTTTAGTATATATAAATATATATCTAATTAATAAAATTAAGGTGTAATTGAATAATTTAATAAATCTTCATTTAAAATTAAATATTATAAAATATATTACCGTATTTGACGTTTTCCTGCCCCCAATTTTTCAAAAATTTTCAATTTTTTAGGGGGTAGGACCACGTGAAAAAATAATAAAATAAATTATGGTCTAGTTATCTAAAAATTTTTGGGGTAGGACCATCGTCTAATATTGTATTTGTTTTTTGAATTATTAATAATTTATATTATTTTGTATATATTTTTAAATATCTTTACATTATTTTATTTAGTTATTATTTTAATGCTTTTTTTTAATCATGAATAAAATAGTGAAATTAAGAAAAAAATTTTATAATTTCTGTTAAAGACTAAATTAAAAAGCTTATTTTTTTTGAGAGTTATTTTCTTTTATAATTTTTTTTATAATAGTTTGTTTTAAGTTAGTAATTTATTATAAAATTATTTTTTTTAGTAAAAAAAAGTTTATGAAGGGTGATTATTTATACTATTACTTATGAAAGGGAAAATTTTCTTTAATATATGGAAGGAAGCATTAGAATAAATGTAATAATTTATATTATTTTAAAATTATAATTTATCAGTTTTTTAGAAATTGTTTTATAATTTTTATGAAAATAAAGAAAATTCTCTGAAAAAGTGTTGAAAATTAGGAATTTTTTTTGAAAATTATGGAAAATGGAGAAAATGAACATTTTATATTTTTGGAAAATGATTTGAAAATTGAAGAAA
>JAJJLC010017649.1:0-12298 GCA_023806825.1 Ophryoscolex caudatus
ATTTTTAAGAGATGAAAGGTATTACTATAATGTTAAAATACCTAAAAATGCAAGTACTTTTCAAAAGGGAAAAAAAGATTTCCAATATTTTATATATCCTATATTTTTTGGAAATTATTACTATAATTCTCATGATCAAGAAGATAATACCGAGAAAAGAGAAGGAGAGAAAGAGAAAGTTAAAGAGCATGTTTTATCCCTTGTTTATATTATTAATGAAGATGATTTTAATCAACAATTTCAAGCTTTATTTCCTTATGTTAAATTTTTATCAATATTGTATTGCATTATTTTTGTATTAATAGGTACTATAATATTAAATTGTTCTTCTTGTGGTGTATTTATTATTAGTAGTAATATCATAAAACCTATTAATGATATTAAATCTAGACTACAAGCTGGATTAACAAAAAAAAATAATAATATCCCTTGGATTAATAGGTAAAAAAAAATATAGATCTTAATTTAAAAAAAAAGCAAGAATTAAATGAAGAAATAAATTATGAATTTGATAGAAATTCAAATGATATATTTGGGAGATATATTTTGGGAAATGAAAGTTTATTAAATGGAAATGACAATATAAATACTGAAGAAGAAGAGAATAATGAATATCTTTTTCAAGAAAATGAAGATAACCTTTTAAATGAAAATAATCAAAATATAAATAATGAACAAAATGATGATGATGATGAAGATGGAGATGATGATGATGAAATATTTTTAGTTAAAAATTCAGAAATAAATAATCAATTTAATTTATTATTAGATTTAAAAAAGATTAATATATTTATGAAGGGGCCTCAAGTTAATTCAAAAGATAGTAATGTTATTAAATTCATTTCTTGTGATAGTGTGTTTAGAGAAATAAAAAATAAATTAGGGGAAAATATATGCCTATCTAATATAGGTAATTTAGAAAATATAAATAAAAGATATGATAAATCTATTTTATTTTTATCCAAAAGTTTAGGTCTTGATGAAAATGAAGGTGATAAAAATGATAATGATATTATCAATAATAAAGAAATACTAGAGTCAGTTGATAATATGTTTGAAAAAGATGAAAAACCTAAAATTAAAGGTATAGAAGACTTTAATAGAATAAAGAAAGATAGTCAATCTTTAAGAAAAACCTTTGTTGAAAAATATAATTGATGGTCCTTTTTATAAAGCAATTAAAAAAGGATTACCCTTAATTTTAGATGAAATTAATTTAGCTTCTGAAGAAGTGCTTCAATGCATTGAAGATACATTAGATAGTGGTGAGATCAATATTGAGATTTCAGGAATAGGGTTAATAAAGCAAAAGATAACTTCAGGTTTTTGTTTAATTGCAACTCAAAATCTAAATACGGAAAAATATATGAATAAAAGACAAAACTTAAGTTCAAGTTTTTTATCTCATTTCCAAATTATAAAATTTCCATCTTTTGAAAAAGATGAACTAGAAGAAATAGCAAAAAAATTATTTAAATCTTTTAATGAAGGAAAAAAAGGAGATACAAAAGATGAACAATTTATATCAGATTTAATAAATTTTCATTATGAATGGACATCAAAAGAAAGTATAAAAAATGATTTAATTTGCTTTACTATTAGAGAAATTGTTGCTAGTATTAAGGCATATATTGATGATAAAAAAGTTAATACTTCTAAAGAAGTTAATGCTTCTAATGGAGTAAATACTTTTAAAATAGTTAAATCAATATATAGTTCAAGATATACAAAGGAAAAAAAAGAAGAACTATTTTCAATATTAGGAAAATTCCAGAGTTTTAAAAAAAAATGCAAAAAATTTAAAATACCTAAAAAAATGAAAAAATATTTTTATGAAAATAATGCTCTTAGAGAAGTTTTAGAATCTGCTATATTTTCTTTAAATAAACAAAGAAATATTATTATTGCTGGGGAGGAAGGTTCAGGTAAATCATATATTGCAAGAAAAATTTCAGAAGAAAAAAGTAAAAATAATTATTATCATTTTATTTGCACTGAAGAAACTAAATGCTCAGATTTAATTGGTTATTATGGAATAAAGAATAATAATGAAAATAAGAAAAAAAATAATAATTCTATTGATAATATTATAGAATGGAAAGAAGGATTTTTATGTGATTCAATTGAAAATGGAAAATTTGTTATATTAGATAATTTACATGAGGCTAATTCAACAATAACTGAAAGATTAAATAGTCTTCTAGACATTAAATATGATAATAAAGAAAGAAAATTTTATGTACCAGAAAATCCATTAAAAAAATCCATTAAAATTCATAATAATTTTAGGATAATAGGAGTATGTGATATTAGAAAAATTAATAAAATGTCCCCTGCATTTCTAAATAGATTTGATATAATTATATTAGAAAATCAATTAGAATATATTAACAAAAAAAAATTGAATGTTTTATTTACACAATTATTCAGAAAGGAAAATGAAATTGAAAAAAGTAAATCTGAGAGAGAAATAGATAAAGAATTAGAAGATTTTGAAAATTTTGAAAATACAGATGATGAGGATTCTAAACTAAATTTTATAAATAAAAATTTTGTTGAATATTCATTGAATAAATTTTCTAAATTAATTGAAAATAATAAAAAATTTAATAATAAAGAATTTATTAGTTATGATAAGCCATATTCTATTAGAGATATTTCAAGATTTTGCCATTCATTAAAATTAATTTTAAATAAAAAAGAATTTCTATTAGAAAATTGTAATAATTTAATTGATATAATATATGATCTTCTTTTTTCAGAAAAAGAAATACAAATTCCAAAGCAAAATCCACTTAAAAATAAATTAAATTTTTTAAAAAATTCAAATGATAATGATTTAAATAATAAATATATTTTTGATAAAAATTCATCTCTTGAAAATTTTCTTTCTATTATTTATTTATCATATTTAATTAATTTACATTTATGTATAATTGGACCTCCTGGAATAGGGAAGACTTCTAGTGCAATATTTATTTCAGAATTAATACAAGGCAATAGAAGTGAAATCAATTCACCATTCCCTTTTCAAAAAAATACTAAATCAAATGAACTTTATGGAAGAATATATATAAAAGATGGGGAATTTGGCTATTATAAAGGGCCTTTATATGAATCTTGTAAAAATGGAAATATTTTTATTGCAGATGAAATGAATTTATCTTCTGTGACTACAATGAAATCTATAATGCCTATTTTAGATCCATTATTAAATAAAAATATTCTTATTCCTGGGGAAAGCGAGCCTTTTGATATTAAAGATGAATTTTTTTTTATCTCTTGTCAAAATGATGATAATAACTTAGGAAGAAATAAAGTTCCTGAAATTTTACAGAAAAAATTAAGAAATATAAAATATCCAGAACAAACACAAAAAGAAATTAAATATATTTGTATTCAAAAAAGAAAAAATGAATTTGGAGAAGATAAGGAATTTAGTAAAGAAAATGCTGAATTATTAGGAAAATTTATGTTTGAATATAATAAAATAATAGATTCTAAAGGACTACCTATATTAAAATGGTCTTTTAGAGATATTGATAAAATATTTAAAAGAATATTTGAACATACAAGAGAAAAAGATAAAAAAAATTATTTAAATTTTAAATATTATCATTTTATATATTTCTATATATTATCTTCAATTGATAAAAAAAATTTGGAAAATAAATATAATAATGAAACTTTAAGAAATATAATTCATTCAAAATTTGTTGAAGTTTTTAATTTAGAATCAAGTATTGCTGAAGATTTAAAAAAAAGTTTTGATTCAAAACCAAAATTATTTATAAATGAAGAAAATGAATATTATATTGAAAAAGGAAATTTAAGAATAATATTAGAAGAGAAAAATTTAGAAGAATTAAAAAGTTATAATGATGATTTTTTTAAGTTAAAATTGGTCTATAAAGATGAACCAGTGATATTAATGGGCCCTTCAAGTTATAAAACATATTTAGCAGAATCCTTTATAAAATCAAAAGGATTAAGATTTAATAAAATTTATCTTAATCAAAATACAACAATAGAAGAACTTCTTGGAGGTGCTCTTTTTTTATCTAAAAATTCTACAAATTTTTATAATACATTAAAAAAATTAATTATAGGAAATGAAAAAGGAGATGATAATTTTTTAATGAATCCACATCAAGGTTCAATTTCAAATATTCTTGAACATATAAATAATAAGTGTAATAATCAAACTCAAAATATTCAAATTGTATTTAATCCAGGAAAAATATTATTAAGTATACTTAAGGATGAATCTTTAATAATTAAAGAGATTCAACAAATTCGCCCTGAAGTTTTAGAAAGGTTTAATGAATTATTTGGAACAAAAAGAATATTAAGCTTAAAAGAAGATATATATGGAACATTTTTTAAAGAAAATGAAAAAAGATTAATTAAAGAAAATACATTAAATGATATTATAATAATAGCAACTTGCCCAGATAATTCTTTTCAATCTTTATCAGAGTCAATTTTATCAAGATTTTCAATAATATGTGTTGGGGAACATGAGATAGAGGAGAAAGAAAAAATTATAGAAAATTACCTGAAATTAAAAACATTAGATTTAAATATAAAAATGTTGAATATTGATAAATTTTTTGATATTAAAAAAATAAAAAATCTTATAAATATTTACAATAAAATGTATTATAATAATAATTTTGAAAATTTAAATAATAATACAATGAATTTAGATTATATAAAATATTATATCGAATTAAATAAAAAAGATATTTCTAAGGATTCTCCCTTATTATTTTTATTAAAAGATGAAAGTCCCTTATTTTTTGAAAATAATTATTTAATTTCAAAAGTGACAAAATTACAAATCGAAACAAAAGAAAAAAAAGAAGAAAATAAAATAGCATTTACACCAATATTTAATGAAATGGTAGATTTAATTCATTTTGGAATATGCACTTCTACCCCTTTGATTTTTGAGGGTATTCCTGGGCAAGGAAAAAAAAAGGCCATTAATTATCTTTGTAAATTATTAAATTATAAAGTTGAAAATATAATTATTACAAATAATTTTTCAAAAAAAGATTTATTTGAAAAGACTATTATTAAAAAGGATCCAGATAATAATATCTCTGTTGAAGTTAAATATACAAAACTAAAAAAAGTAATTGATTATAAAAAAAAAATTTCTGAAGAAAGAATTAAAAATATTATTTTTGTTTTCCATAATATTGAAAAAGCAGAATCAGATGTCCTTTCAGAAATATCAGAAATTTTTAATGATGAATATTCTGATACTTCATATTCATTTATAGGCATAATAGATATAAATAATAGTTTTATTGACAGAGATACTTATTATAATAAATACTTTTATAAATCAATTTATCATATAATAAATTTAAAATATGATTTAAAAAGTTCATATTTCGAACAAATAATACCAAATGAAATAACTATGAAAAAAAAAGACAGAATAAAAAAGAATTTAAATAAATACAAAAAAGATATTTATATTTTAAGTTATTATATAAAATATATAAATTTAGAAATAGAAAATTTAGAAAAAGAAAATATTTCTGATGAGTCATTTATTGAAGAAATAATATTTAAAAATGATTTTTCATTAAATGAAGATAAATTTTCCGAAGAAAACTTTAATGAAAAATATACTTTTGACTTAAATTATAATATTAATAAAACAAAATTTTTAATGAAATTTAAAAATACTTCAATTTTATTGGATGTAGACAATAATAACCTTAAAAATGTAAAAGATAATGAAATATACGATGAATTAAATAAACTTTCTTTAGAACAAAAAAAATGCCTTTTATTTTTAGGTCTTGCTGTAAAATCAAAAAGTTCATGTATTATTCAAGGTAAAACAGGTGTTGGAAAATCTCATTTAATTAAATTATTATCAAAAATTTTAGGACAAAATCTTCATATCTTTCAACTTAATAAAGATAATAATATATTAATGTTAACAGAATATTATAAATTCCAAGATTTTAATATAAATGAGAAAGAAAAAATTGTAAAGGATATAATTGGTAAAACCGATAAAGAAAAATTAAATGAAGAATTCCAAAATATTTTAAATTTATTAAAGGATGGAAAATTGAAAGAAGAGCAAATAAATAAATTACAAGAATATAAAACATTTAGTTGTAGGTTTAAAAACGAAAAATCAGAATTTTTAAAAGCAATTGAAAAAGGAGAATGGATTTTATTAGATGGAATTGAAAATGCACCTTCACAAATTGCTGAAAAAATAAATTTTCTTTGTGGAGAAAATCCAGAGTTAAATTTATATGAAGAAAATAAAGAAACAATTAAACCGGGAAAAGGGTTTCATTTATTTATAACATATAATTCAGAAAGATATTATAATAAAAAAATATTACCAAATTCTTTGTTAGATAGATGCTTAGTCTATCATTTAAAAGGTTTTGTTAATGATAAAAAAAGTATTTATGAAATAATTTATGGTTTTTTAGTTAATTTACATATTAAATCAGAAAAAGATATATCTAAGATATTGTCAAATATTTCATCAGGAATATCTAAAATTCATAATGAAATTAAAAATAAAATTGAAGCCCAAAATGGTGATAAAATTTCTGAAAGAACAATTATAAATTTTTGTAAAAATATTTATAATGATAGTAAAAATGATTTTGAAAATTTACCTTTAGCCATTAAAAATAATTTTCAATATTTTTATTTTCCAAATTTAGAAAAGAATCCACAAGATGAATTAGTAGAAATAATAAATAATAATATTATAAATGAAGACATTGATTTTGCCCCTTTGATTACTAGTTATGATATAGAATGCAGAGAATTATCTTTTTCATTACATAATTTTAGAGAAAACATTGAAAAGAAGAATTTAAATTATGTATTTAATTTTGGAAATTTTCTAAAGCAATCTCTTAAAATTCCTTTTAAATATTTAAAAATGCTAATAAATGATATATCAGAAACAATGGAAAAAATTAAAAATTTTAATTGTGAAGTGACTTATTTATCTCTTAAAATGATTTTCAATATTTTTAATGAATTAGAAAAAAGTTTATTAAATGATAATAATTTAACTGATAATTATTTCACTAAAAAAGGAGAAGATTTATATAAATTAACTATAGAAGAAAAAAAAGATTATTCTTCAGTTAGAAAATTAAATTTAATTAATAAATTATATGAAAATAATTTATTCTCATGGGATTATTATAATTTATTTAGTTTAACTAATTTTAAAGTTTTATATGAAAATCCAAATTTAGACAATCTAAAAAAATTTTTTAAATTTATAACAGAAAATATAAAATATATTGATGAAATTATAAATATATTCCCTTATTCAAAATTCAAGGATTCTAATTTATATTTGTTAAATAATATTATGATTTCAATTATTAAAAATGCTAAAAATAATAAAACAAATTTTAAAATTAGACTAAATGACCAAGAAGATAAATATTTTTTTAGATATAAAGAAGAAAAAAACGAAAATATTGATTTAACTTTAGATTTAAAATTAAATGAAAAGAATGAATTAGTAATAAATAAAAATACTGAAATATTGCTTCCAAAAATTTTTAAAAAGAGATATCCTTTTGGGAAAACAGTTGAAGAAAAATTTTTAAATAATATATTTTTGATGTTATTAGAAAAATTAATAAGCACTCAAAATTTAGATAAAAAAAAGGTAAAAAATATTTATGATGATTGTTTGAAAAAATATAAGAATTATGATTTCAATGTAACACACAAAGATAATTATTATTTTTTAAATAAAAAAGAATTCTCTATTTATATGTGGCCTATAATATTTTTAGGTAAAGAAGAATATTTATTAAATTTTTTAAGTCCTTTTGAAAAAAATATAATAATAGAATTTGATAAACTATACAATAATATATTAGAGGATAATTCTCAAACCAATGATAAAGAAATAGAAAATTTTATAAATATAAATAAGGAAATAAATAAAATAATGAATAATAAAAGTAATTTAATTTATGCATTTTATAATAAATCATATTTAAATAAAATATTTAGTGAATCTAATGATGAAAAAGAAATTAAAATTATAGAAATTCAAATGGAAATTAAAAATATTGAAGAATTTCTACAAAAATTTCAAAAATTTAAAGAAATTTTTAAACCTTATTTAGAATTTCTTGAAATAAAATTAAAAGAATTTATTTATACTTCTACAACTGAAAACAGAGAAAGAACTATAAAAAAAATTCAATCTATATTTAAAGAAAAAAAATTATTAGAAGAATTAGAAAAAAATATAAAAGAAAAAAATTTAGAAGAATTAAAAGATTTTGAAGATAATATTGATAATATTATCAGAAAACTAAATAAAAAAAAAGAAACAAATGAAAAACAAATATTTTATACAGAAAATATAAAAGAAATAAAAAATAATAATGATACAATATTAATAGAATTATTATTAAAATATTCAGAAATAAAGGAAAATATAGAAAATATATTAAAAGAAAAAGAATATAAATTAATATATTTACAAAAATTGAATAATTTAATTGATGAAAATTATTTCAATATGTTAAATAAATATTTCATTCCAGAATTTAATGATGATAAAAAAAAATTAAAAAAAATTAATTCATATATATATTCTATGTTTATCCAAGAAATTATTAAAAAAAATTTACAAGACAATTTTGAAAATTTATCACATTTATTAAATAATTTATATGACATTAACAATTTTAGTAAAATTGATGATAATTGGTTGAAAAATATTGAAAAAAAATATAAATATAATTCAAAAATTTATATTCCTCAATTAGATGATTTATCATTTTTATATCTTTTTATCATAATAAAAGAGAATAAAGAATCTGATATATATTGCCAAAAAGGATATTTAATAGATGATTATTTTTTGGAAAACTACAATGAAGAAGATAAAATAATAATTAATTGTTTGTTTGAAGAACTTGAAAAAGAATATAAAGATAATAAATTAATTGACACTAAAGATGGAACAAATGAAATAATTTTAAATATAGGAAAAATATTATATAATTGCCTAATAAAAGATAATGAAAAAAATGATGATAATTTAATTGATATTAATAAGATAAATGATATAGAAATAATTTCTAGAAAATTTCAAAACTATTTAGATGTAGAAAAAACAATTGAACAAAAAAATATTAAAGTAAAAATATTAAATGATTTTCTTATAGCTAAAAATTTATATTTAAATAAAAAAAGGGAAAATTTATTATTTAATGATATAGAAAAGGAAACTTATAATCTAAAATTATTTACTACTGTATTACCCTCTTTAATTTTCCCTTACTTTTAATAAACCCTAATTTTATTACTTATTAATTTATTAGTTCCTATGATAATTTTTAAAAGATAAAATATTTTGAGGGAAGGGGATAATTAATAGAGAATATAAAAAGTGAAATTAGGTATTTTCCTTTTTAATTCTACTACCTTATCACTAAAAAATGACCTATTTTCATGGGGGAATTACAGTAAAGCCAGTCTTAATCCCCCCATTTTAAACTCCTCTAAAAAAAATTGATTTTTCCGTATTCTATTTTCAAGTCTTAATCCCCCATCATTACCTTATAATAGATAATACTTTAATTTTTAGATATTTTAATCTTAATCTAATTTTTATTAAAATAAAAATTTAATTTAAATATTATTTTAATAAATTGAAATTTTTAATTACCTAATATAAATTATTTTTCCCAGTCTTAATCACCCCTCCCCAAAAATGTCATAATTTTACAACAATGAGGGGGATTAAGACGGGGTTTACTGTATAAGTTTTGTTGTTATTTTTTTTGAAAAAAAAGTAAATTTTTAGAGGGGATAATTTGAGACTAATTAAAAAAGTTAATATGGTAATACTATATTTTATGATAAATTTCTTCACAAAAAATTGATATTTTTTTAAAAAAGAAACTACTATTTCTTATTTTTGTATTTTGTCATTGATTTTTTCATTATCTTTAATAAAATAAAAATTTATTTATTTTAAATAATTTATTTTATTAACCTAAACCACTTTATAAAACCTCCCATGAATTTTTTTGAGGAATCATAAATTTTAATAAATAATATTCCTAGGGAAAAATTTAAAATATAACATTTCTAAAAATCCAATAATTATAATAAATGAAATAATATCCTCTACTTTAAAAATAATTTTATTACATAGTTTATGATATATTAAATTTTATTGAAATGATGTTGAACTAAAAATTTATTTAAAATATTTCTTCACTTAAATAAATGATTTACTTGAGAACTAGATCATAAAATATAGTAATTATCCTTCATTAATAAATTATTTAAATTATAATAAGAAAATTTATGATATTTTAATAAGAGAACCATCTATTTTTAATTTTAAGCCTTCTTTTAATTATATTCCACTTTGGTTAATGTCTTTAAGAGTTTTTGCAAATTTTAATAATATAAAAGTAATTTTTACACTTGAAGAAGAACATATTCAAAATATCCAGAAAGAATTTGAAGAAATAATAAAAAAACTTTCTCAAAGTTTAATTTGTAAAGACAGTTATTGGGTTTTATTAATATCTCCTAATAATATTCACATTATTGAAAATAAATATTATGAAAATTTTTATGAGTTCTTTAATTATTTATTAGGAAAGGCTATTAATTTTAGCTCTATAAATAAAGGAGATATATTTAATATTATTAAAGAATTTATATTTAATATTTTTGAAAATGCATATCTAAAAGGGATAAATTATAATTTAAACAAAGACATGAATTTAATTGAAAAACTATCTGAAAAAATTAAAAAAATAAATGAAAAAAAATATATAAAATTAATTGAAAATTCAAATTATAAAAATTTAAAAGAAAAACTTAGTCAAACCATAATTAATAATAAAACTAAAGAAAATCTAAAAAAAGATATAGAAGAATATGAAAAAAATTATAATGAAATTAAAATAAAAAATGAAATTGAATCAAATTATAAAGAAATGAAATTATATTGTGATAATTATAATAATTTAATTGATAAATATAACAATAATAAAAGAAGTGAAGAAGAAAAAAGTCAATTTTATGAAAGGAAGGAACAAATCAATAAATTTTATGTTAAGAAAAAATATGCTGAATTTGATATATCAAATAATTATTATTTATTTGAAGAAAAAAAGGAAGAAAATAAAATAATATATATTAATGAAACTGAATATTTTGAAAAATATAAAAAATTAAATATAACAAAACAATACTATCCAAATGAAATAAATAAAAATAAAATTATTGATGATTTTGGTAATTTGGTAGAAGAGATTATATTGAATTTTGAGTTAAAAATAAATAATATTGAATCATTTATTTTAAAAATAAATAATATTGCAAATGTTATAAATCAAAAAAAAGAAACATTTAATATTAATAACTTTAATTATGATCAATTATCAAATGAAATTAATATAAATTTAAATTCTCAATTAAATAAAATTTCTAATGAATTAAACCTAATATTATTCTATATTAATAATCTTCTTAATGAATATTCTCCAGAATCAGAAAAAATGACAAAAGATTTAGATTTATTAATGGAAATAACAAAAGAAATAAATAAATTTCAAAGTACAAATATTAATGAAAATAAAATAGAAATTAAAAATAATGTAGAAGAAAATAAACAAAATGAAAATATTAGTGAAGATTATAATCTAAATGAAAATAAAATAAATAATTTAAAAATAAATAAAGAAAGTTATTCCTCTTTTTCTCTTGAAAAAGAAGAAGAAGAAGATGAAGAAGAAGAAGAAATTTTTTATATTCTAAAAAATAAAAAATTTTCTAGCCAAAAGAATGAACTTATGTCTGCAATTAATTATAATTATAAGAATCAAAATAAAGATAAAACAATAAACGAAAATGTTATTAATATAGAAAGTAAAGAAGAAAACTCAATAAATGAAAATAATAATGATTTTAAGAATAATAGTAAATTATTAGAATTCAAAGAAAATTTTGATCAATATGATAATATTTTTATAAATATTATTCTATCAAAAATTGAAAAAAAAAAATAATTTAGATTATAATATAAATAATTTAGAAAATGAACCTTTACGTAAGAAAGTTTTGATTAAAAAAAAGCCAATGAATGAAAATTTAAAAGATTTAATAAATTATTCTCAAATAATTGCAGATAAATTCTTAGAACAAATTTCAAAGAGTAATATAAGTTTTTCTGAAACTGCATTTTGCTTTATTATAGATTGTTCTTTATATTTAGGAATAAGAA
>JAJJLC010017650.1:0-12251 GCA_023806825.1 Ophryoscolex caudatus
AAAGATGAAAGTGAAATAAATGAAAATGATCTTTCAAATAATAATAGTGATGATGAAATTAATAATTCTTCATTATCTAATAATCATAATGAAGATGAAAGAAGTTTTCAAATACAAAATTTTCATGAAGATGATTTTGATAAAATAATAAATGAAAATGATACAAATATATTTTTTACATTTAATGTATTATATAATCAATTTAAAAGCTCTAATAATTTTAATGTATATTTTGGAGAAAATAGATTAGAACCTATTTTTATTAGAAAAATAAGAAATAATTTAATTTTTTTTTATCTTTTTGTAATAAATGAGAACCAAAATATTGATAAAATTGATGACAATGAAGAAATCACTTTAATTGTAGATAAGCGTCATACCTATTATACTTCTATTAAATTTATGTATTATCATATAAATTTTTTTTATGAAATGAATTGGAAAAAAAATAAGAAAAATGCTGATAGAAAAGAAATGCCAAAAAATAATTATAAATTAACTTATTTATTTTCTTTTTTATTAAAATATTTAAAAAATTTAGAAGTATCAAATATATTAGTAGGTGATATATTAAATAATTTATATGAAAATTTAAATAAAGAAAAAGAAATATTTTTTAAAAATTTATTATTTTTATTAACTGAATCTTATAAAATTGGAGAGGAAAATTTAATCACTAAAATAATTCAAATGTATGAAAAAAAATTTATTAAATATCAAAATTTTATAGATACTAATAATTTAATATTATTAAAAGATTTAGAAGAATATATTGTTAAACAAAATAGAAATAGTCAAAGAGAAGAAATGGAAATTAAAATAAACTCTTTTAATAATGATAATTTGAATAATGATACAAAAAATTTTTCTTTAGAAAAAATTAAAATTAATATTTTAATAAGATATTTAAATAAAGGATTTTCTGAATATTTAATTAAAATTAAAAATCAAAGCATATTAGAAAATTATATTTTTGAATTAATTGATAAAGAGAATAGAAATGGTAACAAGGGATTTTTAGCTAAAGAAATTATTTCTAATTTATTTGAGATTGTTAAAAATAATCAACAATTAGAAATACTACTAAAACAATGTAATGATATAAATACTTTTATGAATATAATAAATTCCGAATTTGAATCAATTAATAATTTAATGGGCATAGAAAACAAAATAATTGTTATAGATTATGTTAATCCTAAAAGCTTATCTTTAAAAAATGAAAATTTTAAATTATTTATCCAAAATTTAAAACAAAATCTAGAAAAACAAGGGGAATTAAGACAAATAATTTTTGATTTTAATGAATTAATTAAAGAAATACTTAAAATACTAAGAAATTATAATAATTTAGAAAAAAGTTTAGATTTATCAAAAGCTTTAGAACCTTTTGTAGAGACAATAATACCTTCAAAAATTGTAAAATTAAGTTATGAAACTTATCATGAAATTGCATTAAATTTAGCAAAAAGAAATATAATTAAAAGCAAAGGAATATTAGAAATAATTGCTTCTAAAGATAAATATTATTATGATAAAAATTATGAATCAGAAAAATATAGACCTTTAAATATTTTTGATAATATTGAAATAGACAATGAATCAGAAGATTTTTTTATAATGTTTAGGGAAAAAAAAATATGGAATTATTTTAGTATATATAAAAAAGATTTTATAATATATTTTTTAGATAAAATAGAAAATTTATCTTATTTTCATAGGATATTCTGGTTATTCCCAAAAGAATTATTTAGTTCAGAACTTTCAAAAAGTGCCCTATCAATATCAAAAAAATTTGAAGAACTATTGATAGAAAAAAATTTTAAAAATTATAATTTTGAAGGATTATCAAAAGATTTTTTTGATATTTTAGAAATATTAACCAAATCAAATAGTTCAAATAGCAAATTTTTGAATGTAATTGAAAATAAATTAAAAGCAAAATTAGTAAAAAGATTATATTTAGAAATAATTAGTTCAAAAGATATTAATCTAACAGAAGAATCATTTAAAATAATTATGAATTATTTATCTACTAATTTAAATGATAATAATTCATTAAGTAGTGAAACAATTTTATTTTTACTTGAAAAATCTGAAGGGAGAAAAGAATTTGTTAAAGCTATGATAGATATAATTTCTTTTTGCTCTTTAAAAAAGAAAGATTTTTTAAGTGGAAATAATTCTATAAATTTTAGAGTATTTAAATATTTATATAAATATAATTACTTCAAAGATATTCAAAAATGGTTTAGTTCAAGTGATTATTATGATAAATCAAATAATTCTTTAAAAGAGATTAAATCATCTTTAATTAATTATAAAATAAGCTATAATGATTTTAATTCATTGTTTATAAATTATGGAGATCAACTAATTCAAAATTTAATTATAATATGTTTAGGAGATGAAAATGAAGCAAATCAAATATATAATAAATTAGAAGAAGAAAAAAAAAAGATATATCAAATACAAACTAGATTAAATGATCTTTTAAATTTTTTTAAATATTTTTTTCCAAATTCTAAAAGCAAAAATATTAGGGAAATAACTGATTTTCAAAGTGAAATAACTTTTATGAATATATCTGATTTTAATAGTAATAAAATAGCTGATAAAATAAATTCTTTTTCAAAAGATGCTGATAACTATTCAAGATTGTTCGGATTATATAATTCTTCCTTTTTTATGACATTATATAGGGAAAATAAAAAAAATACTACTAAAGAAGAGCAAAATATAGAAGCTATAGAGAAAACAACATTAACAATGACTGAAAAAGAATATGGCAAACTTAAAATATTATTTGATGATGATGAAAAAGCAAAAAGATTAAACTCATTGGATTTGTTTTATGAAGAATTAAAAAAATCAGAAAGCAGGATATATATAGTTAGAAGAGAAATAAATTTTTTAAAAAGTTATTTCAAAAAACAAAATTATATTTCAAAAGATTTAGAAAATTATATTATAATATATTTATCAAAAGAAGAAATAAAAAAATTATTTTTAGGCGTTAAAACCTTCTTAGAAACGTTTGAATTAAAAGAAACAGAATTTTCAAAAAAGATAAATGAATATATGATTGAAATTGATAATAAAGATATTACTCTTCAAAAAAATAAAGAAATAGTATTGTTTATCCAGCAAAAATTAAATGTTAGATACGATTATGAAAAAGATGAACAACCTGATATATATTCAGAATGTATACGATTATTAATAGAAAGAGCAAATTGTTTTAAGTTTGCTAAAGGAAAAGAAGAATCTGAAATAAGGAATTTAAATGAATTTTTAGGTATGGATGAAAATCCTTTATTGCAAAATGATGATATTCAAGCATTTGGAAAAGTTGCCCCCTTTATAAATTCTATTTATGCTCAAAAAAAAAATTTTGTCAATGATGATGAAAAAGTTTATAAATATTTTAATGAAAAATTACACAGTGATGATTACTTATTAAAATCATTTAAAGAATATATAAATAAATATGGATTATTAGAAAATCTATATAATGAATATTTAAACAAACCTGAAGTTTCAAAAACTAAAATATTTTCAATTATTAAGAATTCAAAAATAGAAATTGAAAATTATTTTGATGGGGAATCAGGTATAAATGTATTTTGTAAATATAAAGGTGAAGGAAAAAATAAGGAAATAAATATAAATTATGATGAATTAAATGAATTAAGAGATAGAGCTTTAATTTCTAATCCAAATAGTTCATTATTAAATAATAAAAAAAATAATAATGATAATGATAAAAATAAAATAATTGAAAAAGAAAATTTAGAAAACTCTCAAAAATTTTTAAATTTAATTGGTTATATAAAAAAATTAAGAAATTATTTAGAAGAATTAAATGAAAAAGGATATCCAAAAAGAATAAAAATAATTATAGAATCAAAAAATAAAGTAATTTCAGCTAAATATTCTGGTTTAGAAAATGATAATAATAAACAAATTTCAATTGATATTGAAGAATTAATAAATAAATTAGAGAATCTATTAAAAGAACAAAAAGAATCTTTGTATATAATTTGTAAGAATAATACAATAATGAGATTTTTTTATGGTAAGCAATTTTTTCTTTTAAGCAAATATATAGATTATAAATTAGGAAATATTGATAAAGGTGAAAAAAAAGAAAATATTCAAATATATAAAAATAAAGTATTTTCTTTATTAACTTGTTTAACAAATATGTTTAATTTTAATGAAAATGAATCAAATTTAAAAAAAATTAAGAATGATATAAAGAATATCCAAATGAATGAAATAGATAAGAATTTATTTAAAATAAGTGAATATTTAAAAGGTTTATTTTTTCAAAACAATATAACAGTAGAAACAATATTAAATTCAAATAAAATTATAGATAATAAATATCAAGGATTTTATACAGTTGAAGTTTTTGAAAAAACATATGAAATAGAAATATTAAATTGGTATTATAGATTAACTAAAAATTTACCCTCACCTTTTACATTATTATTTTGTAATGATGATACATCAGAAGAAGAATTAACTTCTTTCTTATATAGAGTATTTTTTTGTGAATATAATATTCTTTTTTTAATTCAAAATATAGAAGATTTACCAGATATTAAAAGAGAAAAAATAATAAAAATTTTAAGAAATGAAAATTTTATGGAAAATTTAAAATCAACTTTAGTTATTACTTATAAAACTCCAAATTCAGATATATATAAATCAATGATGAAAATTAAAGACAACAAAAAATTTACTGAGTATGAAAATAAAAAAATTAATAATAATAAAGTAGAATTTAAATCTCTATTAAAAAATATTTTTGTTGTAAATTCTGATGCATCAGGTGTTGGAAAATCTTTTTATATTAATCAAAAAGCTAAAGAATTAAATTTGAAATATATCAAATTTTCTTTTGGAGGTTCATTTACAAAAGAATATATTATTAAAAGATTAAATGAATTAAGAAATGAATTATCAAATAATGAAAAAGGATTATTTCATTTAGATCTTTATGAAACAGATAATGATTATTTAACAAGAGACATAATTTTTTCTTTAAGTATTTTAAAAAATTTTGGCTATAATGATAATATAATATGCTTTTCTAAAGAATTTCAAATATATATTGAGCTTCCTTTTGGCTTTAGTGATTTTAAAAAAAGATTCGAACTTTTAAATGCTTTTAAAGAATTTAAATTGTGTATAAATAATTTACCTAAATTAGTTGATAAAACAGAAAAAAAAATTAATCAGATTGTAGATTCAGATGTTCAAATTGCAGCTGGAATTTTGGAATTATTTGATAATCATACAATTAATAATACTAATTTATCTCTTTCTTCTAATAATTTAAAAAATATTGAGCAATGTGAAAATTTAATAAAAAAATATTTTAATATACCTAATGTCAACTACTATCAAATTGATTCATTTATTCGTATAATGTCTTATCAATTTAAAAATTTTGCTGAATCAATATATGTTTCCATTGATATTCTTCAAGGAAAAAATTTATTATATATGAGGGAATTTATGATAGATGCTTTAATTAAAATAACTAAAAGTTTTATACAAGGTGTTTTCCAAAAAATTATTTCATCTCAGGCAGAAATGAAAAAATTCCAAAATAATGTAAATGATGACATTAATAATAGAAAAGAAATTGCATTAAAGGCTTTAACTACAGAACAAGAAATGATTTCTTTTGAAAAATTTAAGCCAAGCTTAATATTTTTTAATGAAGATAAGCAATCAATAAGTATAATTACTTCATGTAATATTTCAGAAAAAGAATACAAAAATTTAGAAAATTTATATAATTCTCAAGCAGTAGGGCAAAATATAAATAAATTATTAGATTATAAAAAAATGAATAGTGATCAAATTTTATTAGAAATTCAAAAAGTTTTAAATATAAATAATGTATCTTTGGAAGAATTAAAATTTTATTCTAATTCATATGTTTTTACTGCCGATAATTTTATTAAATTAATTTTAATATTAACTAGAATTAGAGCAAATATTCCAGTTATTATGATGGGTGAGACAGGTTGTGGAAAAACATCTCTTCTTAGAGTGTTATCCAAATTACAAAATAAAGGAGAATTAAAAATGAGAATAATGAATATTCATGCAGGAATAGAAGAGGAAGATATTATTAGATTTATTAATAATGTAGAAGTTGAAATGCTAAATGAAATAACTTTAAAGTTAGAAGAAGAAAAAATTAATTTTAATAAAAATAAAAAGAAATATAAAGCAATGGGCAAAAATTATTATGACGAAAAAGAATATTTTGATAAATTTAAAAAAAATCTCCCCAAATTATGGGTATTTTTCGATGAAATTAATACATGTGATTGTCTAGGATTAATAAGTGAAATAATGTGTCATCACACATGTAGAGGGAAAAAGATAAGAGATGATATTGTATTTTTTGCAGCATGCAATCCTTATAGATTACTTACTAAACAAATAGAAGATGTTGGCTTATTAAATAAAAAGAAACATAAAAAAAGGAATTATGTATATTCTGTCAATCCTTTACCTCATTCTTTGCTTAATTTTGTATTTGATTTTGGAAATTTAAAAAAAGAAGATGAACAAAAATATATAACAAGTATAGTTGAAAAAACTTTTGAAAAATATAAAAATATTAACAATTATCAGTCATTAATTACTAATGCTTCAAAATGTATTTCAATATGCCAAAATTTTATTAGAGAATTTAGTGATATATCTGCTGTTAGTCTAAGAGAAATAAGAAGATTTGATTTATTATTTCATTGGTTTATGGAATATTTTGAAATAAAAAATACTGTATTAGGAGAGATTAAAGAAGAAAATAAGAAAATGAATATAAAAATTCCAGAATATATTATTGAATTCCTTTCAAAAAATAAATATAATTTATGTATGGATTCTATTAATTTAAGTTTATATATGTGTTATTATGTTCGTATCTCAAATAAAGAATTAAGAAAAAGTTTAAGCAAAGAATTAGATGAATATTTTGGTTCTCAATTTTTAAAAATACCAAGAGAGGAATCATTATATATTGCTGATAATGTCACTTTGGAAAGAGGAACTGCTAAAAATGAAGCATTATTAGAAAATCTTTTCAGCTTATTTGTTTGTATAGCTAATCAAATTCCTTTGTTTATTGTAGGAAAACCTGGTACAAGTAAATCAATGAGTGTTCAAATAATGTATAATTCAATGAAAGGTAAAAATTCTTCAAATTTATTGTTTAAAAAATTTAAAACTTTATATTTATATCCTTACCAAGGTTCTGAAACCAGTACATCAAAAGGTGTTTTAAATATCTTCAAAAAAGCAAGAGAACCACTAAAAAGAAATATTAAAAAAAAAAATCTAATTAATTTTATTCCTGCAGTATTTTTTGATGAAATGGGATTAGCTGAAAATAGTGTTAATAATCCTTTAAAAGTGATACATTCTCAATTGGAATATGATGAAAATGAGCATAAAGTTGCTTTTATTGGAATATCAAATTGGATATTAGATTCTTCCAAAATGAATAGGGGTATTTCTCTATTAATACCTCAACCTGATTTAAGGGATTTAATAGACACATCTAAAAAAATAGCTCAATCTTATGATAAAGATATTTTGGAAAGATATGATATATTTTTTGAAATATTATCTAAAACTTACTATAATTATAAAATTAAAATTAAAAATACTAAATATGAAGATTTTCATGGGAATAGAGATTTTTATCATTTAATAAAAATAGCTGCAAAAAAAATTGTGAAATATGAAGAATCTAAAAAGAATAAAAAGATTTTGACACAAAAAGATAATGAGAACAAAATAATAGAAGAAATTTGTATTTCAAGTCTAGAGAGAAATTTTGGAGGCTTTGATAATTCAATAAATATCATAAAGGAAATATTTTATACTTTTTATAACAATAAAACATTAAAAAGAGAATATAATGTACTTGATTGTATAAAAGAAAATTTAGAAGATAAAGAAAGTAGATATCTTTTATTAGTATCAAAATCTTCAATAAGTACTTATTTACTAAATTTAATATTTAATAAAATGAATATAAAATATAATTTTTATCTAGGTAGTAAATTCAAAGACGAGCATGAAGGAGAAGATTATTCTGTTAAAATGTTAAATAAAATTCAACTTCAAATGGAATCAGGTGGTACATTAGTTCTTCAAAATTTAGAAATTATATATCCTTCTCTATATGATTTATTTAATCAAAATTTCACAAAAAGGGAAATAGAAATTATGCAAGAATTGCATTTTCATCAAATAAATCATATTCTTTAGTAGATAGTTCATTTAAAGTTATTATTTTAGTTGAAAAAGAAAATATATTGAAAGAAGAACCACCATTTTTAAATAGATTTGAAAAACATGAAATATCTTTTCAATATTTATTGAATGAAGTCCAAAATTCTTGGGCAAAATATATTTATTCTTTAATTCAAGAAATTCTAAAATCAAGATGTGAATTAGAATTAAACAAACAATTAATAAATTGCTCTTTAGAAGAAATACAAGGACTTATTTATAATTATTTCAAAAATCAAACAAATAATAATAAAATATCATTGGATGATATTATGAATTATATATTTAATATAATTGTTCCTTCTTTTTCTCAAGATATTATTGCATCAATATCAGTAAATGGTTTTGAAAAAAATTATCCTGAAATAACTAAATTAATTTACGATATTTATAATAAAAAAGAAAATAATTTGAAAGATTTTTTGATTAATACTAATAGAAGAAATAATATAGTTTTTACTTTTTCTAATCCTTTAGAACCTATTTTTATTGATAATATATCTAATATTAATGATAATAATTATTTTCAAGAGAAAATTCTTTGTAAAAAATTAGGATATATTAATGATTCTAGTACTAATAAAATATTTATTTCATCTTTAAAATCAGAAAAAAATTTTGAAAGACAAATAAGAGAATTTTATAATAATAAAAGCCAAAATTTATGTTTATTGAAATTCAATGAAAATGAGTTAAGTCAATTAAGTCATATTAATTTCCTTGTGGATAGTGCCATAAAAGATCTTGAATTAATTGATAAAACTGGAGAAAATGAAAAAAAAATAATAAAAACTTATCCAAATTTAGATAATGATAAAAAAAATTTTTACTTAGTTTTTCATCCAAAAAAGAAGGAAGATAAAAAAGAAAATAATAATAAAGAAATAAAAAAAAATATAAGTTCTTTAATTAAAATTAAAAATGATGATATTTCTATTAATAAAAATATATTAATAATTGTATATTTAACAAGACATTTTAATAAAAATATTATAGAAGATGAAAATAATTCACCTTCTATGATATCATATTTATCAAATTATAATCAAATTTTTATAGATAATTTAGATGGGAATAATATTAATTTTATTGAATTTATTCATTATAATACAAATAAGATATTTTTAGAACATATAGATTTATCTAAAATAATACAAAATAATATTTTTCATATTTTTTCTTGTTTTAAGTATAGAATAGAAGGTAAATATAATAGTATAAATTCAAAGAATTATATTAATAATATTATTTCACAAATTTTGAAAAATATAGAATTTTTCAAAGATTATATTTATAAATTTTTGAAAGACAGAAAAAATTTAGTAAAGTATTTATTTGAAAATAAATCTGGTAATTTACAGATTAATGGTGATTTTATATCTTCATTGCTTTATTTCTTAGAAAAAGATATAATTAACTTTTTATTGCAATTATTATTTTATTTTGAAAAAAATGAGATTTTACTTACAAAATTTATAAAAACAGAATTTTATATTAAATATAAAGAAATAAAAAATTATATTGATGATTTATTATTAAATGATTTTTCTCAAAAATTAAAAGAAACAGTTGCTATTGATAGAATACAAGCAAATAATATAGGGATATTATTTTTAAATTTGAATATTCCATGCATAAGAAAAAATATTGAAGCATTAAGTAGATTTATAAATGAGGAAATATCAGGTGAATATCTTAATAATGATCAAAAATTGATAAAATTGCGTAATGATCAAAATAAAAATTTTGAAGAAATATCTTTTAATAGTAATAATGAAAAAAATGAAGAAATAAGTAATGCAAAATCATCTATATACAAATTAGAAAAAAAAAAGAAAAATTTAGAGGAAAAAATCATTATTAATCATTTATCTGAATAAAAGACTATAAAAATTTTTATATTTAAAAAAGAAAGTTTCTGGGATTTATCACTCATAAAATAAGATTTTAATTTTAATTATTTTTGCTCTTATTAAAATATATAGTACTTAATAATTTTCCTATAGTTTCATGGAAATGCTATAAAAGAAAAAAATTAATAAAAATATTTTATTTAAATTCTTATCTGAAAAAAATAATAGCGAACTAATTGAAATATTTTTTGAAGATTATCTTATGTATTTCTTATACAAAAATTTCAAAGAGAGGGATTTTTCAATTTATCTTGAATTAATTAAGATATTTTTATTTTCCATAAAAATAACAAAAAATTTTGATATCAATAAAGAAGAAGACAATAAAAATAAAGATAATAATGAAAATAATAATATTAATAAATTGTTTTTAAATCTTGAAAAAAATGAAAAAGAGAATTTTAATACCACATTACACTATATTACTATATGTGAAATATATTGCGAATTTATAATTGAATTGTTTTCTATTATAAAATCAATTATGCAATATTTTTCTAATTTTGATTGTTCTCAATTAATAAATATAATAATTAAAAATAAAATAAAGTATAATTATTCAATGAAAATATATGAAGAAAAAGAAAAAAATGATGAAAGATTTTATATTATTATTGAATTAATAATAAATTATTTATATAAAATACTTAAAGAAATTGATAAATTAGAAGAAAGTTTATTTTTTGAGTTAATGAGGGAATTAATTAATATTTTCGAATCAATAGAACAAATATATACATATTTTATGCTCAATTCAATAAATGCCTATAATTTTAAAATTTTGTCACAATTAATAAAAGATATATTAAATAACCCTCAAATTAATAAAGAACAAATTTGTAAAATTATCAAATCATTTATATCATTTTTTGAAAATGAAAAAAATCTTTTAGAACAAAATATAAAAATAGAAACTAATAATAAGGAATTAATAAGAATACTTAATGAATTGATAGATGAAGTAAGGATAATATTTAATAATAAAAATAATATTTTTGAAATATATTTTTATGAAATTCAAATCAATAAAATAAAAAATTTAAATTATATTCAAAATATTGTATCTTTAATATTTAATAAAGAGGAATTTATACAAAAATCTGAAATATTTATTAAATATTTTTTGCCAAAAAAAGAATTAATACCATCAAATTCGGAAAAAAATTCTTTTATGAAGATATTTAAAGATTTAGATCCTAATATACAAACTCCAAAATTAATTTTATTTGAATTAAATAAAAAAGAATCTATTGTTTTTGATGAAACAATTTTATTTTATTTTAATAAAATATTAAAATATTATTTTATTAAATTAGAAGAAGATTCCAATAATAATAATAAAGACTCAAAAAATAATATATATGATAAATTATCATATGAATATTTTATTATATGTTTAAATTTATTACAAGAAATTCTATCTACTGGAATTTGTTCAATAAGTAAATTAACAAATTTTGTTAAACTTTATTCAATAAGCTATATCACAAATTATTTAAATACTTTGAATCACTATGTTGTCTCCATCTTTAAATTATTAATTAAAATTTAAAGAGAAATAAATACCTCTTCATTTTTAGTCATTAAAGATGGAATATCTTGTTCATTACTGTAATTATGCTAGAATACTCTTTGATGATAATTTATATAATAAATATACTTTAAATGATTTCCTTAATAATTCTGATATAAAGAATAATTTTTTAACAATCATTAAAATATATATATTTAAATTGATTTATAATAAATTTGATAGAAATTTTGAATTATTTATAGAATTTATGAATAATAATGTCCATAATAAAAATTTAAAATATTTCCAGAAATATGATTTAGGACAAAATAAAAAAAATTATAATAATTATTTGTTATTAAATTTAGATATGATTCAAAGATATGAAAATTTTCTTGTTGGATATTTTGAAGATAAAAAACATGATTTTAAAATTGAAAATTCTAAATTGATATCTATAATAAAAGATTCTTATGAAGATAATAATGAAT
>JAJJLC010017651.1:0-12250 GCA_023806825.1 Ophryoscolex caudatus
TATGGGGCAAATTGAAGTTGCTCCTTCCTCAGGAAATCCGCATGGTTCAATTGAATAATAATATCCACAGCTACAAACATAACATCCAAAATTATTATCATAAGAATTAAGATGTTCTTCTACTGATTCTAATGAGGATATATGCATTTCATCTGGTAAATCATTTCCAGGGATATAACAATCTTTTAAATTATTGATACAATTTTTTTCTAATAATGATGCAAATAATAATTTTTTTTCTGTTTTATTCCTTTTTAGGATATCTAAAGCATCTAATGATTGAACACAGAAAAGAAAAGCATATAATATTATTTCAAATAATTTTGTATCAATAATCCCATTTTGAGTTAATTTATTTTTTAATTTTTGTTTAAATTTATTTTCATCAAAAAGTAGAAACAATAAATCTTTTAAATTTTGATTACATTCATATTTTCCATTAAATATTTTTTCTAAAAAACTATAAAAGCTCTTAACATCTTCTTTATTTTTTACTTCTGAATATCCTAAATTTGTAGCAATAATATTTATTGATATACACAGAAATGTATCAATTCCAAAATTTTTTATATTATTCACCAAACTTGTCTCATCACTTAAAAATTTATTACTTCTATTCATTTCAAAATTTTTTAATTCCTCATTAAAATTATTTTTATCATTTTCATTATCTAATCTTATAAAGGAATAATTTAATATATCATTCTTATTATCATCATTATCCAAGGTAAATTCTTTTATAAAACTAATACCACTTTCTTCAAAATTAAATCTTTTGAATTGTTCATAATTATCCATTAAACTATTTAATAATTTAAATATATATATTTTTATTACTTTTCTAAATTTATTACTATTATTTTCATCTTCAGAACAAATAAATTTTATTATATCTTGAATATCATTAGCACTTAATTTCTTTTCTTTTATAAAATCAACAAAATATTTTAAATATATTTTAATATAAGAAATGGAATATAATTTTGACAAATTTATATTTTTTTTTTGGTATATACTTTTATGAATAATAGATTCTAAATATTTTATACAATTTTTAAATATTTCAAAAGATTCATCAAATACAATTCCAGAAAATTTAAATGGAGCTTTTTTCAATTTATACAATTTTGAATTATCTTTAAAAAATTTAGGATATTTTTTTTTTGTAATTTCTGTTTCTTTGATAGAATGAAAAGATTCAAAATAATATATTATTTCTGAATCAAAAATTTGTAATAATATTTCTTCAAGAAAAGAATTATTTTCTGAATTTAATAAGGTAATTAAAGAATTTTTATCATCAGATAAAATATTAATATTTTCAATTATGTTATCAGAGGGATTACTTAAAATATATTTTTTTATAATAATTTTTATTATTTGAGTACTATTCATAATAAATTTATTATCTTCTAAAATAATTTTCAATATCTGTATTTGATATTCTTCATAAATAACTTTTAAAAATTCATTATATAAGATTCTATTCATTATTTTATGATAGTTTTTATGATTTTTAATTTTATCAGAAATAAATTTATAAAGATTTCTCAAATTATTACAAACTTCATCCTTTTTATCATTTATTAAAAATATAGACTCCATTTTAAAATATTCAATTATTTTTAAAATATTATCCATTGTTCCAATTTTATTCTTAATAAATTCTTCACTTAACTCCAAAATATCTTGTAGAGAATAAATTTCTTTAGAATATAAATTTAAGTTAGTATTCAATTGCATTGCATCTTGTAGTATTTCTTTATTTATATTTTGAAATTGGGTAAATTTGCTTCCAAAATTTTCAAAATTTTTATATATTTTAATATTTGAAGTGATAACTTTTAGCATTGATTCCATACCTAAAAAAAATACTTTATTTAATATATAAGTATGTACAGGATTTCTTGAAGATCTTTCATATTTAATTTGTTTTCTATCAATAATATTTTCAATTTGAGAATTTAAATCAGGAATAATATTGTTTAATTTAGAAAATATTTTTAATAAAATTGTTATTTCAACAGTATAACTTTCCATCCAATTAATAATATTTGCTAAATGTTGAAGAGGAGAAAGTCTTGAATTATTGCTTTTTAAATAAACTAAAAATTCTAAAAATTTTTTTGTGTTTTTTAAAATTTGTTCATTTCTTTCATTTTTTTCTTCTTTATTTTCATTTTGGTTTATATTTTTTATTATATTATTATTATTTGATTTATAGACATTATTGTTGATATATAAAGTATAATAGTCATTTAATAAAATGTAATAAAATATTGATAATTCAGTTTCATTATTAATAAAATTATTTTTTATTTCTGATATTAATTCATCTTTTTCAATTTCAATCAATGTAGTAGCATTATATCTATTTAATTTACCAGTATATTCTTTTATGCTGTTCATTAATTGTTTTCCTTCATATTTAGTACGTCTTAGACTCATCTCATTTTGATAATATTTTTGAGTTATTTCATCTCTAACAATTTTTATAATTTTATCTAAAGATGGTTTTAATCCAGGTAAATTCAATCCCAATAATATATTTAAATTATTAGCCCCAAACCTTTCTGTTATTCTTATAGTTCCATCATTAAAAATTAATTTCTTTAAATATACTTCAGTACATTTTTCAATTATATTTCCAATTATTTCATCCTTACTTTTTTGTAAATTTTTTATTGTCCTATAGATATGGGGAAAAGACCCCAAAAAAAATCTTATATTTTTATTTTCTTCTTTATTATCATTTAAAATAATTATATCTTTTTCTTCATTATATGATAATAAAGAGGAGAAAAGATGGTCTTTCTCTGCTTTGAAATAAAATAAATTTAATGCTTTTGAATATAAAGATGATAAATATTTTTGAATAATACATATAATATCTATATCATTTTCTGATATTGTATTTTGACTTGTAAAAATTTTATTTATAAGGTCATTCTCATGAATTATCTGTCTTATTATACAGTTATTTATTTTTTTTAATAATGATTTATTTTTTTCGAAATAATATATAAGTTTATTTATATATGTATTTTTATTTAGTCCTCCTATAGAAGAATTTATATTATATTTCATATAAAATAAAGTAGTATATATATTTTTATTAAATTCTTCTTCTAAATTTAAATATGAATTAAAAATCTCATTTCCTTCCATTAGAGATATATTATCTAAAGATAATTTATCATCTCCATTCAAGTTATCAATAAATATTTGATAAAACCCAGATAAATTAGATATGGTTTCTTTTAATATTTTCCTATTTAGTTCTTTTTTCTCTTTTTGAGCCTTTTTTTCTGTTTCTTTTATATCTTTAATGAATACTCTTTTAACATGCATAATAAATATATATATCTTTTTATTATTTCTTTCATTATTTTGATTTTCTTTTTCTTTATTTTCAATAAAATATTTTATATAATTCATAAATTTTCCTTCCTCTGGTATAAATTGGATTATGCATAATTTTCCATCATCATCATTAATAAATTCATTTATATATCTTTCAAATTCTGATTCTGATTTTATTGAACTTATTTTTATAAATTTTATGTTGTTTTTATTAATATTTCCATATATATCATTATTAATATTATCAATATTTTTAATAATATCTAGTTCATTACTAAAAGTATAAACTACATTTTTATCATTTTTCATTTTTTGAATAAATCTGTTTAAATTAATATGTTCTCCTGTTTTATAATACTCAATTATTTTTTTATATTCACTTTGGTATTTTTGGTTAAATCCATTAAATTTTAAATACAATAAAATATCTTGAGGTAAAGTAAGTGATATTTTGGATAATATTTCATCAAATAATTTTTCTTTTTCTATACCTTTTTTATTTGCATCATATATAATTCCTCTAATTTCTTCAGTATCGCAATTAATTAAAAGCTTTTCTAAATCATAATTAATACCTTTATATTCCTCCTTTTTAGTAACCAAATCTTTTAATATATTTATTATATTATTACTCTCTTTTAATAAATTATTACTTAATAAATAGTCAAAAGTTATTATTTGTTTTTCGAATCTATTCAAAAATGGTGCTTCTTGCTTTTCCATTTCATTTATATTAACATTAATTATACATCTAAAATTTTTATTAACTAAAGAATAAGTATTGGTAGTAGAGCCTATGGCAAGTCTGGCATATTCTTTATTAGCTACAACTGTAAAATTTTGATTAAATAAATCATATAATGCAGGATATACAGTATCCAAATTTTCCATAATTAAAATTTTTCCTTGTTCTAAAATTATTTGTATCTTATTTAAAATTTTTAATATATATTCTTCTCCTTTTAAATCTTTTTCAAATTTACTACCTATATAAAAGCAATAATCCTTTTTCATTTCAGATAATAATGAGGATATGAGATAATTACTTGTAGATGATTTTGATTCAATTAATAAATATCTGCTATTCAAATCATTAATATTTTCTGTCACACGTTTTATGACATCATATTTATTCTCTACTTTAAATAGAGGATACATATTATTAAAATAACTTTTAACTTTTTTTACAGAATTTTCATTATCATCAAATATAATACCAGCAAAATTTCTTTCAATACTATTCACTCCGGTTTCAGTATATTCATTTTCATTTATATCTTGACCATTATTATATTTTATATTGATTTTTCTTGCACAATTTTTAATTAAATGATAAAAATCTCTATTACCATGAAAATCTTCTTTTCCATCTAAATGATGTTTTTTTTTTAAAAATTGCTTATATTCAAAATAAATATTCCCTAAATTTTCTAAAAAAATTTTATTTTTTTCATACATTATTTCATTAAAAGATTTACCTATAGTTAAAGCTGTTTTTTTTATATCTTCTTTATCTGGCTCTGGAATAGATATAAATATACCTCTATTCATTTTTGAGGCATCCAATTCCCAATTTGATATACCAACAAAGGAAATTTTATTATTTTTATCTTTTTCATCATTTAAATCATAATCTAATTCAGAATGCAAAACTTTCAATGGATTATTAGGAGAATATTCAGCAAGACCCATTTCATCAAAGAAAATCATAGAAATACTTTTTTCTTTATCTTCTTTGGATAAATTATTTAATATATTTCTTGCTTTTAAAAAAATATTTTTAACTCCTTTTGATGTACTCCCCATTGAACCTTGATATGAATTAATAATTATTTGTGGCAATTTTTTAAATAATAAATTAGTTGAATAACTTCCTTTCATTGCTTTATTAATTAATTGCACACTAAGAGATTTACTACATCCCGGTTTACCAACTATAAATATTGGAACTTTACTATTTATAGCAGAAAATAATGAAAATATATTTTCTAATAAAGCATTATTTTTAGATATTCCTTTTTCAAGATTAATATTTTTTATGAGAAATTCTTGTTCATATTTAGGAATGAAAAGAAAATCTTCATGATTATGATCTATATCATTCATAACTAATAAATAATTTAATTCTTCTAATAAATTTAATTTCATTTGTTTGTTTGAAATACGAGAATAATAGCATATATATATACTTAAATCAATTGAGTACATTATTATATCTATTCCAGATAAAGTTTGATAAAACATATAATCTTTTTCTAATTCTAAATTTTCCATCAATTCATCTCCATTGGTTTTTTTAAAAGTTAAATAATCATAAAAAAAATTTAAAAATATTTTAAATCTATTAATTTCTCTCAGAGATACAGATGAAATATCATTATTTTTTCTTATAAAATTTTGGCTTGTATAAATCATATTTTTTGCTAAATTTTTAATTTTTTTTATTATATTAGAATCCTTTATATTACTCTTCTTGCATATTATATCAAATGGCTCATCAATTATATATTCAATATATTTTTGTTCATTATCTTCTGATAAATTACCAAAATCAAAAACAAAATTTAATAATGAATGTGGTAAAGGATTAACTGTATATACTAATTTGTTTTTGGAATCCATAGAATTTTTTTGAATTTTTTCTCTTTGTTTATCATTTAAATTATTTTTTTCATGATGTGCTAAATTAATATTAAGGCCAAATTTCTGCTTCTTTATTTCAGCTTTTCTATAAGGATTACATGCTCCTATAAAAATTATATTTTCTGGCAGCTTTTTTCCTCTGTAAGAATTTTTGCATATTAATTCAGTAATTAATCCCATTGACTTGCAAGTATTCACTTCATCAAGAAAAACCCAAACTTTGTCTTCAAAATAAATTTTACCTTGTTCATATATATTTTTTTTTTCTGTTTCTTTTTTGATTAATTGAGCTGAGGCAGGCCTCACAATTTTCTCAATAAAATCAATTATCTCTTGATCAGTTGTTCCAGCATGGATATTTAAAATTTTTATTTTATCAGTATCACCATTATTCATTAATTCTGATAATTTTTTTATTAATGTTGTTTTTCCACATCCTGTTTCCCCCATCATTATAACAGGTATTCCTGAATTTATTCTCTTAAGAATAAATAACATTTTAGAGAAATTATCTAAAGTAAATACATAGTCTTTAGTTATTTCTTCTAAAGAAATTTTTCCATTTTTTTGTTTTTCTGATTTATCAATAGGATTATCAAGAGCCAAAATTTTCTTTAATTCAACTAAAAAGTCTTTTTGGGAATATTCATTATAATTTGGTAAATTTTTTACTTTTTCTTTTTTTTTCTCTTTTTTGCAATAATAAGAATATAATTTTAATAAATTTTCACTATCTTTATCTATTTCCTTATCTTTTCCTTTTTCTTTTTTATTTTTTACTTTATTAGATAAAATACTGAAACCATCTCTTTCTCCCTCCTGAAAAATAAATAGAGGAGAATCTAATTTTTCCAAAGAAAAAATTCCATTTTTATTTTTAGCCAAATTATCTATAGCATTTCTAATATCTTTTTCTTCATCATATTGTCCAAAAAGAATTTCTTGTGCTTTAATTTGTACTTTCAATAAATTATCAAAAGCACCTTGGATAAAATATTTAGTGTTATTAATGATATTATTTATAATATTACTTCTAATTGAAAATAAATTTTTATCGCCTATATTAAATATATTAAAAGATGTTAAAAATTTATTTTTACTAAATTTTTTAAGATCTATATCTAATATATTTATAAAAGTTTTTATTTGATAATAATTAGGCTCTTTTATATCATTACTTTTTTTTAGAGCATCAAGAATTAATTCATTACTTTCTTTTTCTGATATTTCTTGAACTTCTATTAATTTATAGCCATATTGCTTACTTAATTTTTTAATTTTTGAATTATCTAAAACAGGAGTGATATTTGGAAAATTTATATCTATATTATCTATTTTATTGTCCTTTAATGCTTTTAAATAATTTGAGATCATTTTAATATCAAAATTCAATATAGATATATTTTTCATTGATATTTTAGTTTTAGAAAACAGAGTTAAAATAGGAAATTTAGCAAAAAAATCAATGAAAGTATTAGGAATTTCAATTTTTATACTAATTTTTTTAGATAAATAAAAAATATTTTCATAATCCTTATATAATTTTGTAATTAATATAGAAAATAAAAATTCAGTCATTAACTCAACTTGTTCTGTGTCATATAAGTCTAAATGTATTTCAGAAAAATCATTTAATTTTAATTTTTTTAATCTTTGAATTATATCTTCTTTTATTATTACTCCTCCAAAGGGAAAATAAATATATTCCTTTTTTCTTTGTGAAATATCTAATTCAATTTTTTTAGTTTTTCCAACACCTGATTTATCAGAATAAATTATCTCTACCTCATTTCCCTCAAATTTTTGTTCATTTAATTTTTTTTCATTTTTAAACATTAATATCTTTCTATATTTCAATGAATCAAGACTTTTATAAATATCTGTATTTTTACTAGTATATAAAAAAATTAGACAAGAAATCATATTTTCATAATTTTCTACAAAAATAGTATTTAATAATTCAATTATAGTGGCTTTTTGCTCAGAATTTAATAATTCAATCCCTCCAACTATAAAACATGCATTAAATTCACAAAAAATAGCTCTATATAAAAAAGAGGTAATTTCTTCTAGGGTAGTATTTTCTTTACATAAAAGAATATTTTGAGCTGTTGGTATATTCAAAGTTAAATATTTAAAAATTTGATAAAGTTTTTTTTCTAAATTATCACATAAATATATATACAATCCTTTATATTCATAAAAATCTATGGATTTAACTATTAAACTTTCTTTATATATTTTTTCCAGATTTAAATTATTAATTTCCAAAATATTTTTAAGATAATTTTCACTATTAGTAATTAAGTCTTCAAGTATATTATCAGTTTCATTATATTCAAAATTATCTAAATTTTTTGTTACTAAATTATTTGTGAAATATTGCAAAAATGGATAAAATTCATTTATATCTACTTTCTTATTATCATTTTTGCTATTTTTCATTATATTAAATAATAAATTAAATTGTCTACCATATATATATCTAATTAAAGGTTTTGATTTATATGCTTTTATTTGAATTTTTTTCAATTCATTTAATATTTCTTTTAATTTAAAAATTAAAGAATTATAATCACTATAATCTTTATCTCCTAATTTAAATTGGGGATTTCCTTCATTTATATCTTTATTTAAATTAATTTTAATTATAATATCTTTAGGATATCCTTTATAATATATTTCTTGAATAATTACATATATATTATTAATTTGAGATATTATTTTAATAAATTTTTGATTTAACTTTATAATTTCTTTCTCTTTTTCATCTCCTGAAATAACTTTGGATAATTGAGCTCTATCTCTAAGTTCCAAAACATTCTCTAAATTCAAAGTTTTTGATTCAAAATTATTTTCATAATATTTACATTCAAAAAATTTTTCTTTAATATTAGTTAAAATGAATTCAGATTTATAATTACAAATTAAAGATATTTTTTTTTTTGAAATTTCAGATTTATCCAAACCTCTATTAAGAAGTTCCTTTATTTGTCCAAAATTATTAATATATTTATTGAAAAGATATAAAGATGTTTCTTGTTCTTTAGAGACAATTTTATTAAAATTATTTATCAACTCTTTATCTGTAATAGTTTTCAATTTCTCTTTTTTGCCTAATTTTCCAAAAAGTTCAAAACATTTATCGAAATCTAATATATCATTTATAGTTAAAAATTCATTGTCTATTTCAGGTTGAAGTTCATGCAAATTTCTGAAATCTTGAATTTCCATTTCTAATAAGAAACTAATAGCATCAGGTTGCTCCTTTAATTTTATTAAAATTTCAATAAAAGCATCTTTTTTGTTTTTGAATTCTATTCCATATTCCTCTAAATCTTCCATTAACTTTTTAATAGAAGATATATCTTTTTTTTTACTAATATTTGCATGTTTAATCTTATCATTAAATTCAGTCTTTTTTACATCTGTTTTTTCAATTAATATTTCTACACCTTTAGTTAAATTATATAATTTTTCTTTTTTTGATAAAATAATTAAGTCTTGAATAACTTTTGGTTTATCATATTTATTAATTATTTCTAATATTTTTTCTACTATTTCAATTTCTTTATTTAAATCCTCTTCAATATTTTCTTCATTAAAACCTTTTAAACATATTAATAATAATTTTTCTTTTGATTCTTTTTCTGATTTTTTATTAAAAAGTTTAATTGATGATGCTCTTATACTTTGCCTTATACCCATTTTATCAAATATAAATTTTAATTTTTGAAAATCTTCAATTGACAAATTATAACATCTGTCATCTTCTGTTTCATATTTTTCTCTATTATTATTGTATATATTTCTAAAAAATTTACTTTCAAGAAGTTTTTCTCTTTCTTTAACATCTTTTAAATAAGTATTTCTATATTCATTATATTTCCCTAAATATTTATTTTGATATGTAATCATTTTATTATTTTTTATTTTATGAATTAAATCATCTAATTCTAAAATCTCTTTTTTTAATTTGGTTTTAAAAAAAAATAATAAATCTTTTAATATATCTTCTAATTCAGTTAAAAATTCTTTTATTGTTTTATAATAATTTATTAATTTTTCTTTACTTTCTAATGCTTCTTGTTCTGATTGACTAATTATTAATAATCTTTCATAAAATTTTTCCTCTAAATTATTTTCAATTAAATATTGAACAGTTAAATAATTTATATTTAAATCATTTATATTATTTATAATAATTCTCATCATTGAAGATGATTCAGATGCATATTCTGTTAATTGTAAATCAATATTATCACTACTGCTTTGAAATAATCCTTCTTTTATTAATTCTTTTAATATTGTGAAATTATCAGAATCTTCTTTTTGAAATATATCATCTTCTGTAATTATATATTTTTTCATTTTTGAAAATAAATTTTTTTTTAATACTCCACTTTTTTTTATTAAATCAACTAAATTGGTAGGATTTGAATTTAAAGGATTTTTAACCATAAAGTCTGTTATTAATTTTAAAAGATTATTTGATATTTCATCTTTTTTATTTCCTAATTTTATATAAATTTCATTTATATCTTTTATATTTAAATTTTTTTGAATAAATTCTTTATTAAAATTTTCACAATTTACATTATATTTATCACTATAATATATTAATGCTACTGCATTATCTATGAAATTTTTGCATTGATCAGGTAAATATGTCTTGAATAAAGATTCAAAAGTTTCTTGCATTTTTGAAATTGAATAAGAATCATATTCTATTTCTTCATTATTATTCTCATTTTTATTTAATAATTTTAATAATATATCAAAATTTTTTATTTCTTTTATTAGACTGCATATTTTATTTATAAAAGATTCATTTTGATTTTTAAATATTTCAAAAATTTTTAAATCTTTCCATTTTTTATAAAATTCATCATCTATTGATGATATCTTAATACCAGACAATATATCAACAGATCTAAAATTTGAATTACTATAAATTTTTTCTTGGTAATAAATATCTGTTTCTAAAATATTTAAAATTTCAATATTATCTAGCTTTCCTTGAATAGATAAATCAATACTATTTCTATGCATTATATCATCTAAATTTTTTTCACTTACAAATTTTTGATTTTCTTTTCCAAAAATTTTTATTATTTTTTTTAAATATATTAATTTTGGAAAATTAGAAATATCAGAAATATCAAATAAATTAAAATATTTTTCAAATATTTTTATAGCTAACTTAATAAAATTTTTATGAGAATCATTTACAAATAAGATTATTTCTTTTATTTGTTCATAAATAGCATTCATATCATCATCCCTTTTAGGAAAAACTAATAATTCAATATCTTCTGTCTCTCCAGTTTCTCCTGTTTCTTCTGTTTCACTTGTTTCCCCATAATATTCATTATATTTATTCATAAATAATTCTTTTTTAGAATTGATTATTTCTAATATAGTTAAAAAATCATTAGTATATTTTAATTGACTTATTAATTTAGGAAAATCATAATAAGTAGAAGAATTAATTAATTCTAATATTTGTTCTTTTGTTAAAGTTAATCCATAAAAAAATTCTTCATATGCTAATAATGATTTATAAATATTTTTTTTTATTTTATAATTAGAAAACATTTCATTAATTTTTTCTTTATGAAACATAAAATTAATATAAAAAATTATTGTATAAAAATTTAATATTAATTCTTCCTCATTTTCTTCTTTTTCAAAATATGTAAAAATTTTTTTTTCAAATTTGCTCAAAATATCAATTATATGAGGTAATTGATCATCTGGTATTTCTCCTAATCCTTTTATGTTTTCAAATTTGAATAATCCTAGGAATTGATTAAAATATTTTGTGTCAAAGGATTCTATAAATACCATAATAAGAAATGAGAAATCAAATTTTTCTATTTTTTCATTTTCGTTATTTATTAATAATTTAATAATTGAATAAATTAAATCTTCTTTATTTAAATTATTTTTTTTTTTATATAATTTAGATATAATTGAAATTGCTCCAAATAGTTCATATTTAGTCTCCCTGGTGAATTCATTTCTTCAGAAAAAAAAATTTCATAATCTATAGATAAATTATATAAAAAATTATTATTATTTATATCTAAATTATTTATTTGAGTTAAAACTTTATTATTTGAATCATTTTCTGAAATTATTTCAATTACAAATTTCTCTGGTGAACTACATTGTTCTAGAACTTTATTAGGGAAGAATTTAAATTTATATATATTCACTGAAAAAGATGATTGGGAATTTT
>JAJJLC010017652.1:0-12212 GCA_023806825.1 Ophryoscolex caudatus
TTTATAAATATTTAATCCAAAATAAAACTGTCCCTTTAGAAATAGTTAATAATATCAGGTCATATACACCCAATGATTGGGAAAAAAAAGAATAGAAAAAATTATAGAAATTCAAAGGCGGTATAAAGAAAAATTTGAAAATCAAGATTTTACTATGAAAGATTTAGGATTATATTTCAAAAAAAGAAACAAAGAAGATGAAATTTCAAATGCACCTATAGGCCCTCATACTAATTTCAAAGATGAGAATGAATATAATGTTGAATTAGAAATGGATTATAGAAGAAATCAA
Organism: Ophryoscolex caudatus; assembly: GCA_023806825.1. Classification (NCBI taxonomy): domain Eukaryota; phylum Ciliophora; class Litostomatea; order Entodiniomorphida; family Ophryoscolecidae; genus Ophryoscolex; species Ophryoscolex caudatus. Next base: position 293 of record JAJJLC010017652.1, read on the forward strand.
ATAGAAAATTATTTACTTCATATTGAACAAAATCAAAAAAATGAAAATTTAATAAAAAAATTAAAAAATGAGTTAAAAATATTAAATATATATCCTCTTCAAAAAAAATTGAGAAAAGAAATAGTGAGTCCCCTTATTGGAGAAAATGAAAAAAGTAATGCCTTAAATTTAATGGATAGTCTTCTTTTCAAAATGCCATTAGATAGAAAATTTTACAAAAAACCTTTACAATATTCACTTAAAAAAGAGAAATTAAATGATAAATTTGAACAACAATTAAGAAATGGATATGATATGAGAAAAAAAGCAAAGCAAAGACAATTTTTAAGTGAAATTTATGAATGCCATAAAAATTTTATGGAAAATCATAAAGACAAATTGAATAAAATGAAAAAAAGAGTAATGATGTGTAAAAGTAGCATAGAAAGTTTGGAAATAAAAGATAAAAAAGAAAGAGATAGAAAAGAACGTGAAAGAATACAATATTTAAAACAAAATAATATGGAAGAATATAAAAAAATGTTAAATGAAGCCAAGGATTCAAGATTAAAAGAATTCATGAATCAAACAGATCAATTTATAAATGAAATAAAAGGAAAAATCAACATTCAAAAAAAAACTGTAAATGATACTAAACAAACTAATGATGAAATGGATGTTGAAGAAAAAGATGGTAAAAAGGATAAAGTTGGCTCTACTAATTATTATTTATCAGCACATAGTAAATTTGAAGATATTCAACAACAACCTTCAATGCTTAAATTTGGAAAATTAAAATCATATCAAATTAAAGGACTTCAATGGTTAGTATCTTTATATGTCAATAATCTAAACGGTATTTTAGCAGATGAAATGGGATTAGGAAAAACTATTCAAACTATTGCTCTATTATGTTATATAATGGAAAACAAACATAATGAAGGACCATTTTTAATTATAGCACCTTTAGCAACTATTTCAAATTGGGTAATTGAATTTGATAGATGGGCACCAGGAATTAAAATTGTGGTTTATAAAGGTGCTCCCAGTGAAAGAAGACAATTAGCAGCTCAAATTAAACAAGAAAAACATAAATATAATGTAGTTTTAACAACATATGAATATATTATGAAGGATAAATATAATTTAAATAAAGTTACTTGGCAATATATAATTGTTGATGAAGGCCATAGAATGAAAAATTATAAATCAAAGTTTACTCAAACATTGGGAACACAATTTAATTCAGTCTATCGACTTTTATTAACAGGTACTCCCTTACAAAATAATTTAAGTGAATTATGGGCATTATTAAATTTCCTTTTACCTAAAATATTTAATTCTTGTGAAGATTTTGAAAAATGGTTTAATCAAACTTTTAGTAGTAAATTACCTGGAGAAAAAAATACTGAATTAACTGAGGAACAAGAATTACTTATCATTAATAGATTGCATCATATTTTATTACCTTTTTTATTAAGAAGAGAAAAAAAAGAAGTTGAAAAAGAATTACCAAGTAAAACTGAATATGTTATTAAGTTATAAATGAGTGAATGGCAAAAAATAGTATATCAGCAAATTAAGGAACAAGGTCTACTTGCTGAAGATCCTTCAACAGGAAGACTTGGTAAAAAAGCTTTAATGAATACTATGATGCAATTAAGAAAAATATGCAATCATCCTTATCTTTTTATAGATTATAATAATACTATGCTAGAAAATATTAATGACTGGATTTATAAAAGTAGTGGAAAATTTGAATTTTTAGATAGAATTATTCCAAAATTATTATATTTTAAACATAAAATATTAATTTTCAGTCAAATGACACAATTATTAAATATTTTAGAAAGATATTTTCTTTTCAAAGGAATAAAATGTTTAAGATTAGATGGAGCAACAAAAGCTGAAGAAAGAGGAAGACAAATTGAACTATTTAGTGACAATAATAATGACTATATGGTTTTTATTTTAAGTACACGTGCAGGTGGACTAGGATTGAATTTGCAAGCTGCTGATACAGTCATTATATTTGATTCAGATTGGAATCCCCAAATGGATATACAAGCTCAAGATCGTGCTCATAGAATAGGTCAAAAGCATGAGGTTAAAGTTTTCAGATTAATTTCTAAAAAAACTATAGAAGAAGGTATTTTAGAAAAAGCTGCTTTTAAAAAAAATATGGATGAAAAAGTCATAAGAGCAGGGCTATATAATTCTAAATATTCAGAAAATGAAAGACGAAATAAATTGATGGATATTCTTAAAAATGAGAACAAAGAAGAGGAAGAAGAAGATGAAATTTTAAATGATGAACAAATAAATGAAGATATTTCCAGGACAGATGAAGAATTTGAAAAGTTCCAGGAAATGGATAAAGAACGATATTTAAATGAAAAAAAAGAAGAAAGATTAGAAGAAATAAAAAATAAATTAAATTTAAATGAAGAACAATTAAAAAATATTAATTACAGATTATTGCAAGAATTTGAAGTTCCTGAATGGGTAAAAATTTCAAAAGAAAATGAAAAAGAATATGACAAAATTGAAGAAGTAGAAATAGGGGGAAAAGAAATGAGAGTCAGAAAGCATGTTAATTATAAGGATGATTATGATGATGACTTTTTTGATGACTCAATTTCAGAAAGGAGCAATTTGCATAAAAAAAGAAAAAAAGATAATTCTGTGAGCGGAATTGACAGTTTTGAAATGGAAAATAGAAGTAATAAAAAAAGAAAGTTTGGCTCTGAATCTAATAGTTTAAGACAAAGCCAAGTTGATTTAAGTAATTATGGAGATGAAAGAAGTAGAAATAATAATAATGTAAATATTAATCTTGGAAGTAATAGGGTACAAATTAATTTAAATGATGATGATGACGATATCCAAGACAACTCTTTAAAATCAGATGAAAAAATTCATTTGGATGAAGATGAAAAATAAAATTTTAATAAATATAATATTAGAGAATTATAATATTAAGAAATTTGATTTATTTGTTTTAAATAAAGAGAAATATAAAAATTTAAGATATTAATTTTAATTAATTACAAAATAATATAAAATTATTTTATATTAAATTCCAATAAACATTGTTATTTTAATATATTTTTTAAAAATTTTTGAAATTTAATTTCATATCAAAAAAATGAATTATAAATAATATATATTATTATTTTTTTATATTCAATATTTCAATATATTTCATCAATTTCTCTATAACAATATAATTTTATTTTTATAATTTAAAATTTAAATAAAATATATTAGATATATTATTTAAACCTAAGTCAATAAGTTATGACTTTCCATTTCCAACTAAAATAATAATCCCTTAAAAATAAAAATATATTATCTGAATAATTTTATATTAAAGAAATAGTATCTATATTTATAAAATATTTAAATTATTGTCTTTAAATTGATTATCAAAAAAATAACAAAATGTTTTATATACTACATTAAATTAAATAAAAAGTGATAAAAAATAATATATTAAATAATTAATATATATTAAGTTTAATACTATATATAAATATATATGAAAAATAAATAAGGAAAAAAAAATAAAGTTTTATAATAATATAAAATTATAAAATTTATTGAATAAAAATATTTTATAAAGTTATGGATTTATACCTTAAATATTTAAATAATAAAAATTCAATGAAAATTATAAATGAATCATTAAAAAAAATAAATTCTAATTATTTAATATAATAAGATTAAAAAAATTAAATAATAAATAAAACAAAGATTTATCAATAAAATAAATTGTCCTTAATATATATATAGAAAATAATATATTATTAATTAATTGAAAAAGAAAAAAAAACAAAATAAAAATAATTTTATATCATTAAAAAAATCATTTATTGAAAATATATAAATTATATATATTTATAAAATAGTCTTTCATATTATGAATTAAAATAATTAATTAAATACCAAGACTCCAATTTTAAAAACTTCTTTTCTGTTATATAGAAGCACCTTTTTAATAGGTGTAAATATTAAATTTAATAAATTTTCAAATTTAAATATTAATATTTAAAGTGATACAAATAAGTGGATTAAGGCATATTAAAATTATATCACTTAAAATCAAATAATTTTAGTTAATTATTTATAATAAACTAATTTTAAACTTCATTATATTTATATTTTAGAATTATTTATTTTTTTAATTTATATTTAAAATGAAAAAGAAAAATAATAATTAATATATTTTTTATTTAAAGCTTTAGTTATTTTTAATTTGAAAATAATTAAAAATAAATATATAAAAAATTTTATTTTTCATTTCTTATAATTATATAGTTTTAAATAATTAATCTATAATATAAATATTAATTTTAATGAAGAAATTTATATAAATATCTTTTAAATATTATAAAAATTAATATATTAAATTAATGATTATAATTATTAAATTTGAAATTTTATAAAATATAAAATTAATATATTTAATAATTTAATTTTTTACTAAAAAAAATATTATTAATCCTTTAATTTATTGAGAAATAAAATTTTTGAACTAATTTAATTAAAATAAAAAATATTTTATTAAAAATAAGTAAGAAGGGTAAATTATAATTTGACCATAAAAAATAATATTTTTTTTGCTTTTTAATATATTAAAAAAATATATAAATTTAATATAGAAAAAATATTTATGGGATAAAATTTAATATTATAATATTTAAATTAAAATTTAATTCCTTTATTATTTATTATTTATGAATAAAATAATAAAATAATAATTTTTTTTAATAAAAATTCAAATTATAAGATTAACTTATAAATTTTTAATTTCCTTGTTTTTATTTAAGGATTTGATAAGCTATTAATAGAAATTTCTCTTGAATCGCTAGTTTTTACTTCTTCTTTTAATTCAATAAGTTTTTGTTTCTTCTCTCTAAATATAAAAATTATTGTATATATTATCAGGGATATAGTATCTATAGCAAAAATAATAACATGAAGCATTGTCCACATAAATAATTCTAAAAATTCTTCTCCAACTAAATTATTTGCATATTTGTAATAAAAATAAATTATTTTTCCTATTAATTGCATACATGGAATAAATCTTATCATGAAAGAAGTTGTGGTAAAAAATTCTTTATTTTTATAAAATCTACTTAAGCTCATTAAATATCCTGTGATTAACATAAAATATCTTAATTTATGTGTTGCCATTAAAACTCCACTATAAACAGGAAGAGCTTCACCAGTCATGGCAATAGTACGACTAAGTACTTTAATTGAAACATCAAAACTATAAAATCTTTGAGTTATTAAATAAAATATTTCACCAAAGCCCATAAAGCAAATTAATATTAATAATTTCCACATTTTTTCTTTTCTTAAAAACAAGTTAGCAAATAATTCTAATATTGGCATTATTATGAATAATAAAAGAATTCTTTCTGATTCATCACTTAAATAAAATTGATATAACATTAAAAAAAATTTTAATAATGGTAAGCCATCTACTTTTTGGGAAATTCCTAAAGTTAATTTATATTCATCATTTTTTGTATAATATCTCAAAAAACAAGAAATTAAAAAAAATATTAGAAAAGCATATACAAAATAATTAGTAGTTAAACTATATATGGTATGTACCTCAAAATTACGTACTAATAATATTTCAAAAATTGCCATAAATATAAATATTAATATGCCATTAATTAAACTAATTTTATATGCCGAATATTTATAATTCTTATCATAATAGCATCCTTTTAATTTAGATATTTCTCTAAACATATAAAAAGCAAAACAAGGAAAAAAAATTAATAAATTACAAGATTTATTTAATATTAAGTGTGTAAATACTCTTTTCATTTTTAAAAATATTTCATATTTATAAAAAAAATAAGCAAATAAAGATATAGAGAAAATAAGAAAAGAAAATAATAATATAAATATTAATTGGTTTCTTTTTAATTTTTTTTTGTTTATAAATAAATAACATACTATTAGAAATGAAAAAGCATAATATTGAATAATTGTGCCTGTATATAATTTATTATAAATAATATCTGAGGGATAAAATGAGACACACATTACTAAAAAGTAAACTCCAAATATTATTGAAAGAATAAATAGATTAATATTTGTATTTACTATATTTTTTAATGTATAAATATCATAAATAATTAAAAGACCTAAGATAAGTAATATAATATAAAAAGCAATATTGAAAAATATATTTTTATTATTTTCATTTAAATCTTCATTAATATTTTTTTGTATATTTTTTAATTCTTTTATATAAAATTCAAATTTTTCAACTAATTCTTCATCTTTTTTATCATAAATTTCATTTAATTTATCATTATACTTTTTTAAAATATTTATATTTTTTGGATATTTTTTTATAAATAATTCTATATATTTTAATATTTGTTGTACTTTTGCTTTTATAGAAGTTATAAAGAATACCTTATCATTAGCTAAAGGGTATGGAACACCAAGGGATTCCAAAGGAATTACTCCTCCATCAACTAATTGAGAAACAAGAGTTGAAAAATCATATAAACTACAAACTTTATCAGGTAATTTTAATTTATCATAATTATCAGCCATATCCTTTGTCCATCCAAATAATGCTGCCTCATTCCCTTCTGAATTATCTCCATGATTAACTATATTATCTTCTCCATAAAATTTTTGTCCTCCATGGTCAGATGCATAAAAAAAGGCATATTCTGGATGATCATAGCACCAATATATTAATCTGACTAATAATTTTTCTGTTAGATATATTTGCAACATAGCTCTAACATGATTTTTGTCATAACTATGATTTATATGATCAATTTTATTTCCATAATAAATAATATTTTCATCTCCTGTATATTTAAAGTTTTTCTCTAGGCATTTTGTAATGAAATCATTTTCACCTCTTTCATTAACTATTTTTAACTCTTTAGAAAAATGTTTATCTAATTCATCATAAAAATATTGTTTATCATATCCATCTTTAAAATAACCAGAACTATCACTAATTCTATTCAAAAAATTTTCTATCCATTCATCATTAATATTAAGTCCAATATCACACATACTATCCATAGAATTTTTTTCTGTGGGAGTAACCTGACGTTTATCAAAAAAATGACCAACTAAAGTAAAAACAACCATTTTTATTCCTCTAAAAGTAAAATTTTTTCCAGTATGATATAAATTAAGAAAAATATTATCTTCACTTATTGCTTTTCCTACAAAATTTCTATTCATTTTTCCAGAGAACATAATCTGATGATTTACAGAACTTTGTTTATAATCACTTGTTACTCCTCTAAATATTCTTGTTATATTATATTTATCTTTTTTAAGAAGTTCAAAAAGTTGATCATATGCAACTCCATCTACTAATGCATAAAACAGTTTTTTTTTTTTAAATTTATTTGTGCAAATTATATTTTCTTTATTTTCTTCACAAAAATTATTATGAAATTCATCCATTGAATAACCTTTGAAAAGATCAGGTTTTACAACAAATAAAATACTGAATATCATATAAATTATTATAATTATTACATGAATAATATAAATATAAGTATAATTTAATTTTAAAAGTTTAAAATCCATTTTAAATTTTAATTATTTATAAGGGAAAAAGAAAAAAAAATAAGAATTAAAAAAAAAATTTAATAAATAAATAATAAAAAAATTATAAGATGAAAAATTTTTTTTTAAATAATATTTTAATATATTTAAATTGGTTAAATTTTTTATTCTTTATTGATGAATAAATTAATAAAAGATATTATTTTATAAAGATTCAAAAATACTTTATGTATATTTAATTAATTTATATTTAATGATATATTTTTTTTATTTAAATATAAAATTTATATATTTTTATGAGGTTTTTAAGAATTAAATTAAAAGAAGTTATTTATTTAATAAATATTTTATTTATTTGATAATAATTTTTTTCTTTTAGATTATTATTTTTAAAAAAATCTGTTTTTGTAATATATAAATTAAGATTTTATGTATGAATAAAATAAAATAACATTTCTCTTTTTTTTCTTTCTTTAATTATTATTAAAGAATAATTAACTTTTTCTAATTCATAAAGGACTGAACATCTTTTTATTTAATTTATTGATTAGATAATGTATGAATTTAAAAAATAGAAAAAAATTTTATTTATTAAAATACTTATGAATTATAAAAAAAATTTATATTTTAAATCTTATTTGAAATTATTTAATTATATATAAAATTCAAATAAAAAATTTACTTATTTAATCAAAGTACTTACATTTATTTCATTATTTTTAAATATTTAAATATAATAATTATATATTTATTTTAAATTAACTATCCAAATAAAAAACATGTGAATTAATTTCAAATTCTTTATTAAACTCTAAATCAGTTTTAATTATTCTAATATTAATTTTATCATTTTCATTCTCCCATAAAGTTTGCCCCAATTTTGCCTCTAATTGTTCGGGTGTTACAACATTTTCTTTATCATCAACAGAAGCAGGTAATACAATATCCATTTTTTTATCTTCTTTAAATAGATTTTTAGCCACCTTTGTAATAATTTTGATATTTTCATCTATAGAGGCATTTTTATCTAATTCATTGAATTCATTAAGATTTGAAACTATTTCTTCATTATTATATAATATAATTTGATATCCACCAAATTTGGTATAATTTACTAATAAAGTAATTTCAGCTGATTGATCATTAATTATTTGCCTATATAAATAATATAATAATTGAGATTGATTTAAATATTGGATTAAAAATATAATTTTTGATAATATTCCTCCTATTTTTATCTCAGGCTCAAAACCTAATATTTTTTTAATTTGAAAATAATAATAATGATGATGATTTGTACTTGAATCACCATTAATAATATATAAATTTACAATATTTAAATTTTCATTTAATTTAGTTAATAAATCACATATATATTTTTCAAATAATTCTTTTGTTAACTCATTTTCTATTAAACCTTCATTTTCTTTATAATAATAAAAATATGATTTATCTCTTTTTTCTTTCTTTAATTTAATAAATATTGAAGATATTGATAAATATTTATCTTTAATCATTTTATTAATTGCATCCAAATTTTGTTTTACATTTACGCAGTTAAAAACTTTATTATCTTCATCTATTTTTGCTAATAATAATTTTTCACTTATATCTTTTATTTTTTTTTTAGCTTTTTTTTTGGCTAAATTTTTAGTTCTTAAAATAGCTTTTTTATATTTTGATAATAATATTTGATGTGATATTAAATAAGGATTTTTTGGATAAAAAATATTAATTTTATATTTAATAGTTTTAGAAGTAATCCATGAATATGAATTATCAAATTCAAATTTTAATATTCTTGGACTAGTAAAAAACATAATCATTTTAAGTGGTGTTTCAAAAAAACTATTTAATCTTTCTTTATTATAAATTTCTCTTCCTTCTGTTAAATCTGTTATTGTAAATTTAATATCTAAATCATCTATATTTAAACAAAAATCTAATAGTGTTAATTCTTTATTTATTTCTTCATAAATTACAAATTTTTCTCCTGCTTTTATATTCTTATAATTAAAAAATCCTAATTTTAAATCATTTTTATATAATAATAAAACTTCTTCTTTAAATCTTCTTAAACTTTTATCACCTTCATTCTCTTCATCATCTTCTTCTGATTCTTCCTCTTCTTCATTTTTTTCATCTGCTTCTTTTTCTTCTTCTTCTTTTTCTTCTTCTTTTTTTTCTTCTTCTTTTTCATCTTCCTCATTCTTTTCATCATCCACTTTTTTTTCATTTTCTTTAATATTTATATTTATATATTTTGGAATTTTATATAAAAATCCTTTTTCATTTTTTACTTCTTTAATATTATCTATGATAGCTTTTTTTAATTCTAAATGTTCATTATTTTTTGATTTTAATATTTTATTAATAAAACTTTTTATTGAATCTAAATTAGATTCTTTGAAAAAACACATATTGACTAACGACTCTGCTAATAATGATATTACTTCTTTTTTATAATTTTCATAATGACAGAAATATATTCTTTTGATAAGAATATAAGACAAATATTGAAAAGCAAAATTATCTACAATATCCATAAATTTATCTATATATACTAATATAATTTCAACCAATTTTTCCCTTAATTCATCTATTCTCTCATCTGTTGAAATATAAAATTTTTCAGAATTTAATATATCCATCTCCCCTTTATTTTCATATCCATCAAATATTAAATATTTAGAAATATTTAAATTAGAGTTTTCATTAGGTCTTTGTATATATATAGAAAAATTTTTATTATAAAATAAATAAGCCAAATATTTTCCTAAATTTAAATAATTATTATAATAGTCCTTATTTTCTAAATCACATTTTTCAATTATATCAATAATAGATATTTTATTTTGAATAAATATTTTATATTGTTCATATATATTAGGTTGTCTCTCCAATTCAACTATTAAAGAATAAATAAAACCTCCAAATGAATTTTTTATAATTGCTTTATGGTCTATTTCTTTATTTTCTTCCAAAATTATTTTTATACCATTTAATTGATCTTCATCCAAATCAAAAGATTCTTGAACTATAAATAAAAATTTTATTAATGTATTATTATATGTAATACCTATTTTTGTATTTTCCATTATTCCTTTAAATTGAATAACTTTATTTATAAAAAATAATAAATCATTGATTTCAAAATCTTCATCATCATAATCAAATAAAGTTTCTTTATTCATCAAAGATATATATATGTCTCCAATTACATAATTTAAATTCATTTTATTATGAAGTGTTATACGACTTAATTTATCTATTGTATTACGATTTATTATTAAATTTGGATCATCTTCACATATTTTTAATGCTGAACGTAATTTTTTTTCAGCAAATTTTAAATAAAGTTTCATCTGGGACTCAGATTTCTCTGGAGAGACATCCTCCTCTTCATCTTCTTCTTCTTCATTTTTTTCTTCTTTTGTAGAATTTTGGGAATCTTTTCCTTCTTTATCCTTATTAGATAATTTTTTATATGCTTCCATAATATCATTTTCAAAATTTTCATCTAAATGTATATTTTTGGATTTTTTCTTTTTTTTCTTTTTTTCTTTTTTATTTTTAATATTATTATCCTTATTTACTTTAACTTCTTTTCCTCTTTTAATTTCTTTTCCTATTTCTTTCTCTTTTTTCATTTGTTTTTTTGGTTTTTTTTCATTTTCTTTCCAATTCTCAACAGTAATTATTTTAAATTTTCTTTTTTTCTTTATTTCTTCATTCTCTTTTTGAATTAAATCCTTTTTTTGTTTCATATTTTTTTTTTCTCTTTTTGGCCTTTTTTCTTTTACAACTTCTTTTTCTTTCTTTTTTACTCTTTCTTCATTTTTTTGAATTTTTAATTTTTTTTTAATTCTTTCATTTTCTTTTTGGTCCTCTATTTCTTGGTTTTCAATATCATCATCTTCTTCTTCCTCTTCCTCTTCCATTTCTTCTAATTCTTCTTCTTCAACTTTTTTCTTTTTTGAAGAAGTATTAATTATTATTACTTTGGACATTATAAGTATATTTAATATTAGGGAAAAAATTAAATTTTATTAAAATAAAATTAAAAAATAAAAATAAATAGATGAATATATATAAATATATATATATAAATTAAATTTTATAAATTTTGATTTATAATTTAAAATTAATTTCATTTAGGAATAAATAATATATATATATTCATATAATTTATAAAATAATTAATTATAAAAAAAATTAAATATATATTTTAATATAATATTTTTAATATTATTATCCTTATTTACTTTAACTTCTTTTCCTCTTTTAATTTCTTTTCCTATTTCTTTCTCTTTTTTCATTTGTTTTTTTGGTTTTTTTTCATTTTCTTTCCAATTTT
>JAJJLC010017653.1:0-12199 GCA_023806825.1 Ophryoscolex caudatus
TATTAAACCTATAATAAAAAACATTTTAAATTTTTTTTGATAATTATAATTATTATTTATAAATTAATTTCTCACTTAAAAATAATATAAATATTATAATTGACATATAGGAATCTTTATTGCAAAAAAAATAATATAAAAAAATAAATTTTATACATACTTTTTAAATTTACTATTTGAAGAATGCATAGATATAACTCCTCTATAATTTCCAATTATTTTTAATATTTCATTATCATTATATCCTAATTGTTTTAATATTGATGCAATAGTAATTTTAGCATTTTGAGAAGGTTCAATTTGGGCCATCAAAACATTGAAAGAATCTTTTAAATTTTTTATAAAACAATTATCTTTTGCTTTATTATCATTATTTACCTCAGTTTGATTATTTGTATTTTTGTTCCCATTTGGGTAAAATTTTGTTGCTGAGCTATAAAAATATTTATCATTTGGATCATATTGATTTAATGTTAAATAAGGATTATTTATATTTTTATAACTATGTCTTTGATTACTATATGTAATCATATTATTCATATTATTCCTCATAATATAATTTATATTTTTATTATTATTAGAAGTACGATTATCTAATTCATCTAAAATATCCTCAAAACATTTATCATCAAGGTAATGATTATCATCTTCACTTTCAGCAATGAATGAAACCCCAATGAAATTGTGATTATTAGTATATTTCATTAGTCTTTTATTTAAATATTGATTTTCATTTTTAAGTCTATCTATTGTATTAATTAATTTATCTTGACTCTGACTAGAAGTTTTATTTTTATATAATAATTTTGTAAAATTTATATTTAATATATTAAAATCTTTTTCTTTTTTTTTATATTTATTTTCCAATTTTTTTATAGTCAATTCTAATTCATTTATCATTTTTTCTTTTTCATAAGATTCACTTAAAGGTAAATTAAATTTAATTAATTCTTTTTTATTTTTTTCAGGAACAAAAATAAAATCAGAATAACTTACATCATTATCTTCATATATAATATCATCTTCATTTATTTCATTTTGGTTATTTAATTTATAATTTTTAAATGCAGTAATAGTATTTCTTCTTTTATTTTTATCTATTTTTTGGAATAAATACCACTTATATTGTATGTTATTAATTGGCAAATGAACACATTTTACAACACTATAATTTTCTTGTAAAATTGCAGTAGGTATAAAATCATTATTGATATTATTTATATTAGGATTTTCATATATATTTAAATGATTATTGTTATTATTAAATATATTTATATTATTATTTTTAAAATTAATACTTTCTGCAAAATTAGTATCTAATGAAGACATTGATAATTTACTATTTAATTCTTTTAATTTTTTTTGCAATTTATAATTTTTACCTTTTTCATCATTTATAAGTAATTTATATTCTTCTAATTTCTCATTTTTAGTTTTTAATTCATTGGTTAATTCAATTAAATCTTCATCTTGTTCTTTAATTTCATTTTTTAGTTGTATAACTTGATTCTCTAATTCAGCCTTCTTTTTTCTTAAATCTTTTATCATTAAATTGCAACTACCATTTATATTAATACTATACCCATTAACATCAATTGTATTATTTGTTGCAGAACTTAAATCCATAATCATACTCTGTCTTAAATCATTTTCTAAATTTATAATTTTAGATTCATTATTTTTATTATAATTATATAATTCATCATATTTTTTCTGCAATTTTTGATAATTTTGGGTGATTTGCATATTTTTTTCATATAAATCATCTGCTTCTTTATTTACTGTATTATTATTTTCTATTTCTTTACCTAATTCTTTTTTTAATTTTTTAACTTTTTTTTTTAATTCAATATTTTCTTTTTCAAATAAATCTATATCTTTATTCATATCTTCATTATCTTGTATTAAATCTTTTATATCTTTATTTAATTTTGATATTTGTTTATCTTTTTTTTCTAATTCTATAGATAGTTCATCATTCTCCTTATTTAATTCATCTTTTTCTTTATTTATCTTATTTAATTTATTTTCTAATTCTTTTATTTTATTATTTAATTCATCTATGTCTTTTTTTTCTTCATTTTCATTTTTTAATTTAATTTCTTTATATTCATTTATTTTATTAATTAAATCTTTGTTTTCATCTTCTAATTGTTTTATCCTATTTTCACTCTCTTTTTGATTATTAGTTAAATTTTCTATAAAATAATTTGCTTTTTTTAATTTTTTCTCAGATGATTTTATTTCTTTTTCTAAATTTAAATTAGTAGTATTTAATTCTATTATTAAAGTACTATTTTCAATACTTTTTTTTGTTAAAGATGTAATTTTTTCATTCATTTCTTTTCTCTTTTTACCATCCAAGTCTTTTTGGTCATTTAATTTATGCATTTCCTCATTTAATTCTTTATTTATTTTAATTTGTTCATCCAATTCAGATTTTATTTTTTCTATTTCTTTCTTATTATTATTAATTTCATTATCATTTTTAATTAAATCATTAATTTTTTGATTTAATTCTTCTTTTTCTTTTTCATATATCTTAATTAAATCATTTTTTTCTTCAATTATTTTTTCATTCTCATTTTTCTCATTATTTAAATCTTCAATTTCTTTATTTTTTTTATTTAATAATTTTATATTATCTTTTTTATTTTGATTTAATAAATCTATTTCATTATTTAATTTTTCTATTTTATTATTTAATTCATTTATAGTATTATTACTTTCTAATAAATTTTCATTTTCTTTTTTTAATTTTTTTAATTCATTATTTAAATCTAAAATTTCTTTATATGATTTTTTATTACCATTTTTTAATTTAATAACAGAATTAGAATGTTCATTTATTTCTGTATTTAATTCATTAATTTTATTTTCTAATTCTTTTATTTTTAATTCATCATCTTTATTTTTATTTTTTAACTCTTTTATTTCTTCATTTATATTATTATTTATATTATTTAAATTTTTATAATCTAATTCTATTTTTTTCTTTTCTTCTTTTAAATCATCAATTATTTTCTTATTTTTTTGATTTTCATTATTAATTTTTTTATTTTCATTCTCATAATTTATTATTTGATTATTTAAATCAGCAATTTCTTTCTCTGATTTATTTTTTAATTCTTTTATTTCAATTTTATAATCTTTTAATTTTGAATTTAAATTTTCTATTGTTTTTTCTAATTCATTTTTTTTATCATTTATTTCTTTATCTTTATTTTCTTTATTTTTTATATCTAATTTTAATTTCTCTAAATTATTTTCATCTTCTTTTTTTAATTTATGAATATTATTAATTTTTTTATTTAATTCTTTTATTTCATCATTTAATTCTATATTTTTTTGAGATAAATTTGCATTTTCTTTCTCTTTATTTTCAATTTCATTTTTAAGTTCTATTATTTTTTCTTCTTGATTTTTTTTATCTTGTTCAATATCATTATTTTTTTTATTTAATATTTCATTTTTTTCTTCAATATTTTTTATTGAATCTTTTAAATTTTTTAATTTATTATTTTCTTCAATTATTTCTTTATTTTCTTTTTCTAAATTAATAATTTTTTCATTTAATTCATTTATTTTATCATTATTATCTTTATTATCTTTATTTAAATCTAAAATTATTTTTTCATTATTTTCATACTTATCTTTATTTTCTTCATTTTCTTTTTTAATTTCTTCTATTTTTTTTGATAATTCATCTATTGTTTTATCATTTTTTTCTTTTTCATTTTCTAATTCTTTTATTTTAATATTTAATTCTTCATTTTTATCATTTATTTTTTTATTCTCATCATCATTTTTTTGAATTATTTCATTTAAATTATTTATTTTCTCAATATTATTTTTATGTTGTTCTTCTAAATTATTATTTTTATTCTCTAAATCTTTAATATGATTATTTAATTCTTCTATATTTTCATTAATATCTTTTTGATTTTTATTTTCTAAATCTTTTATTCTTTCATTTAATTCATTTTCTTTTTTATTATTATTTTCTGTTATTTCTTTTTTTTCTTTTTCTAAATCATTAATCTTATTATTAGATTCATTTAAGTCTTTTCTTAAATCTTCTTCTATTTTAATTTTTTCTTTTAATTCATCTTGGATTCCATTATTTTTCTCTATCATTTCTTGCTTTTCTTTTTGGAGATTATTTATATTTTCATTGCAATCTTCAATATTTTTCTCCAAATTATTTATTTTTTCTTTTAATTCAATATTTTCTTTATTATTTTCTTCATTTTGATTTTCTAAATTTTGGATTTTATTTTTTAATTCAATTATTAAATCTTTATTATCATCTAATATATTTTTATTTTCTTTTTCAATATTTTCTAATTTTTTATTTAATTCATTATTATTTTCTATTATATCTTTTTTTGAATTTTCAATATTATTTATTTTATCATCTTTTTCCTTTATTTCTTTTTCTAAATTTTCTAACTTATTTTTATATTCAATATTTTTATTATCATAATCTTTATTTTCTTTTTCTAAATTTTGTATTTGATTCTTTAAATCATTTATTAAGTCATTATTTTCTTTTTTATTATTTTTAATAATATCTTCTTTTTCTTTTTCAATATCATTAATTTTATTTATATGTTGGTTTATTTCTTTTTTCATATTTTCTATTTCATCCATAAGCTTAGTATTTTTATTATTAATATCTTCTTTTTCATTTTCTAAATTTTTAATTTTATTATTTAATTCTTCTTTTAATTTATTATTTTCCTCTAATTTAATATTATTTTCTTTTTCAATATTTTCTAAAATATCTTTTTTTTCATTTTCTAAATTTTTAATTTTATTATTTAATTCTTCTTTTAATTTATCATTTTCCTCTAATTTAATATTATTTTCTTTTTCAATATTTTCTAAAATATCTTTTTTTTCATTTTCAATATTATTTATTTTATCATCTTTATCCTTCATTTCCTTTTCCATTTTTTCTACTTTATCTTTATATTCAATATTTTTATCATTAATATCTGCAATTTCATTTTCTAAATTTTTAATTTTATTATTTAGTTCATCTATTATCTTATTATTTTCTTCTAATTTATTTTTATTTTCTTTTTCCATATTTTCAATTTTTTCATTAAAATCATTCCTTTCTATTTCATTATTTTCTATAATTTCTTTTTTTTCATTTTCAATATTATTAATTTTATTATTTAATTCATTAATTTCTTTTTTTAAATTATCTATTGTTATTTGGCCTTCATTATTCTTATTTTTTTCTTCTTCATTATCTTTTTCTAAATTTTTAATTTTATCTTCCAATTCCCCTATCTTTGTGTCGGCTTTATTTTTCTCTAATTTTATTTTATTTAATTCATCAATTTCATTATTTTTTGTTTGTATATCATTTTCTAAATTTTTTATTTTTATGTTTAATTCATTTATATCATTATTATTTTTTTTATTTTTTTCTTCTAAATCTTCTATTTCCTTTAATTTATTATTTATATCATTTTCATAATTATTTATTTTTTCTTTTAATTCATTTTTATCCTTTTCTAAATTTAGTATTTTTTCATCTAAATCTTTTATTTTAGTTTCATTCAATTTATTTATATTTTTTAAATTATCATTTTCTTTTTCCAAATTTGTTTTAATGTTGGTTAAATTATTATTTTCATCTTTTTGTTGTTCTAATTTTTTATTTAAATCATCTATTTTTTCAGAATTATTTTTATCTTTATCTTCTAAATCTTTAATTATATTATTTTTTTCATTAATTTCTTTTTCTTTTTCTTTTATTAAATTATTTAATTCATTAATATTTTCACTATTTTTTATTTTAATTTCTTCCAAATTTTTAATATTATCATTTAACTCATTAATTTTATTTTTATTATTTTCATCCATATCTTTATATTTTATTAATGAATCATTTAATTCTTTAATTTTTAATTCATTGGCGCTTTTGCATTCCATTAATTCCTTATTATTTTCTTGTAAATTATTATTATTTTCATTTATTTTTTCAATTTCAATATTTTTATCTTTAATTTCATTTTCTAATTCCGATATAGTTTCACTTAATTTATCAACATTAATACAATTTAATTCTTTTAATTCTATAATTTCTTTATCTTTATCTTCTATTTGATTTATTAAATTTTGATTATTATTTTTTAAAGTATCATATTTATTATTTAATTCTTTTAAATTATTATCTTTAGTATTATTTTCATTCTGTAAATTATCTATATTTATATTAAGTTCTTTTATTTTATTATTTTTATCTTCAATATCTTTTTTATAATCATTAATATTTTTATTTAAATTATTTATTATATTTTTATTATCTTTATTTTCATTTTCTAATTTTATAATATTATTATTTAATTTTTCTTTATCTATATTATTTTGATTATTAGTTTTTGTTATTAAATCATTTAATTCAATTATTTTATTATTATAATCATTAATTTTATTTTTTAAAAAATTAATTGTTTCATTAAGTTCATTTATTATACAATTATTATCATTTTTTTCTTTTTCTATATTTTTCATTTTATTATTCAATTCTGTTATTTTATTTGTATTATTATTATTTTCTTCATTATGTTTTTTTTGTAAATCTTTTATTGTTTCATTTAATTCAATTATTTTATATTCATCACTATTTTTTATTTTTTCCATATTTTTTATATTTTTTTCATATTCTTCTATTTTTTTCTTTTTAGAACTATATTTTTTTTCTAATTCTTTTATTTTATCATTTAATTCTTTTTTTTTCAATTTCATTTTTTTTATTTAAACTACTTAATTCACTTAATTTTAATTCTAAATTTTTTATAGTATGACTTAATTCATTATTTGAATCTATATTTTTAACTAATCCACCTAATTCATTAATTTTACCATATGAATTTTTTAATTTTTTAGTTAAGTCTTTATTTTTACTTTCTAATAATTTATTATTTTTAGTTAAATCAGTAATTTTGATACTATCATTATTACTTTTTTTTTCATAATTTTTTATTACTTTTCCTAATTCTATATTTTTTTGAAGCATATCATTATATTCATTAATTTTTTTCTCATTTCCCTTTATCACATTTAATAACTTTTTTTTACCTTCAATAGCTTCATTTAATTTTTGGGTTAATTCAACATTTTTTCTGCTTAATAATATAATTTGCCCTTCTAATCTACTAATTTTTTTATGTTGTTCTTCTTCTTTATTACATTTTAATTTATTAATTTCATCAACTAATTTTTGATTTTCAATAGATAATTCATTCATAGATATTTTTAATTTACTAATTTTACCTGTATTTTCAGGATTTTCAATATAATCATCTCCAAATATTTGCTTTTTTAAAATTTCAAAATTATTATGCATTGGACTTGATAATTTTTTATCTCTAGAAGTAATAACACATATTTTCTCCTTTAATTTTAAACTTAATGTATCTTCTTTAGGTATATTACTAATATTATTATTTAAATCAGTATATGTCATTTTATCTATACTATTAACTCTTATTCTGTTTTTATCATTATTAATTGAATCTTCTCTTTTTAATGAAAGATTGTTTGATGTTTTTAAATGTTTTAAACTTTTATTTTTAGTAATAGAAGGTTCTAAAGTATTATTAACATTATTATTTTTTTTATAATCTTCTTCCATAGTTGAATATATACCCATTCCAGGTAAACTGCCTTGGGTATTATTTTTTGTACCATTATTATTTCTAGTCTCATAACAATTATTTATATTTTGATTTTGAATTAATTTATCTTTTATCTGTCTTACACTTTCTTTTAATGATTTTAATTTTACTGGCTTATTATTTTTTGTTTTTGCTAATTCATTTTTTTTATTAGCATTATTAGCATTATTGACATTAATATTTATATTGTTATTATTTGTATTATTATTATTTGTTATAATATTATTTACATTATTTAATTTTAAACTTAATAAATAATTATTATTTTTAGCTGAACTAAAACTTTTATTTAAATCTTTTTTATTTCTAAAATTTGCATTTACTGATTTATTATTATTATTTATTTGAAATGATTTATCTATAGATAAATCACTTAATAATAAACTATGATCCATTATTATTCTTGTAGGTTTATTTACTCTTATATTACAACTGGAACTATTTTTACTACTAGTTAATATATTTTGTAAATTTTTATTTTTTTTTTCTAATAAAACATTTATATTTTTTAAATTCTTATTTTCTTCTATAATTAAATTTAAATTTTTATCCATATCATTTTCAATACTATTATTATCATTTCTATTATATGATAATACCGATGAATTATTAATATTTGAAGTTAAATTAGTTTTATGATTTTTTGATGGTTTATGTTTTATAATAGATTTATGGTCATTTTTATCTGCTGAAAAATTATAATTATTCATTATAGAAGAAGAAGATCTATTTGATATTTTATTAGTTTTTTTATTATAATTCATTTTTATTAAATTATAATCATTTGAAATATTTAAATTATGTTGATTATTTTGCATATTTTTATTTACTCTTTGATTATTATAATTATTATAATTATTATTATATTCAATTTCTTTTGAATTTGGTAGAAGATAATAATCTTCGTTATATTTATTATTATCAACACTTTTAAAAGGATTGTTTCTTTGTTTAGTATTACTTTCATAGTTTTTCAATTTTTGGAATAAAAGCTTGGCATCAGTATAAAATTCATTAAAAGATGCTTCTATTTGATTAACAGAGCTGGATACTATAGATAAATTTTTATCATAGTTTCCTTCTTTTTCGTTTTTTTTCTTTGAATTGATATTATTATTATTTTCATATATATTATTATTTCCTAATATTTCTTTCATTATAGAAAAGCTAGAATTATTTGATTTATAAAATATGCTTATTATTTTTGATAATTGATTAATTAAAGATATGAAGTTATCATCAGAAATTAGACGAGTGTTCTTAGATAAATTTGATGAATTATTAATTCTGATTGGATTTAATGAAGAAATATTAGAGGGAATTGATGCTTTTATAGTTTGTTTTTTATTTGAATTATTATTATGATTAAGATTGTTATTGTTTTTAGAACCAACATTTTTTTTCATTATAAAAATATTTTAAATTCTTATTATATAAATAATATATTTTTTTTATTATATATCTAAATAAATATATAATACATTTTTTAATTATAATTTAAATTGATAAAAATTTTATTTATTTTTTATATATGTTTATTACTCTAACTGGGATATTTGTAGTTTCAAAATTATTAAAAGAATAATAATTATTAAATATTTGGGAACTTGTATTTTTAGGACTTAAATAATTATTTAATTTATTAATATTACTAATAATAAGTTTTTTACAATCAATACTTTCATTCTCACTGGTAGTATTAGATTTTATTTTTTTAAGAAAATTATTAACTTCTTGATTTGGTATATAACTTTTATTAATAGAAGTTTTATTTATTGTACTTTTGTCAAAAATATCATCCATTATATCACTATTATTTATTGATTTATCAATATAATTTTTTAAAGTTCCTATTTCTGATTTATTATTTTTTCTAAGTGAATAATTATTTGCATGATTTTTATTTGGATTTATTTTTTTATATCTTATACAATTGTTTACAAAATTTTTATGTAAATTTAATTGATTAGATAAAATTCTACAATTATTAATTTTTTTTATTTTAATATTAGTAGTTACATTTTTATAATTGTTAAAATTATTCATAATAGATTGTTGTACTGAATTTATTGTGGGATATTTTTGCTGATGTATATGATTTTTAATAATATTTTTATTTATTTTTACATTAATATCTATATTATCTTTTTTTTTACTATTATTTTTATTATTATTGACAAAATCATTATTTTTCGTGATAAAAATTCTTTCTAAACTTGAATTAATTATTTTTGATTTAGAATGAAATGAGTTTAATGAATTATCTTTAATTTTTAAATCATTATGATGATTTAATTTATGTAAAGATTTTATTGAATTATATTTCCTTAAACAACTATTAATATTTGAAGATAAACTTATATTATGTTTTTTAATTTGTAAGTTTTTAATATTTTTTATATCAAAATTAAGACTTTTATTCTTTTTTATAAATATAGATTGTTTCCCATTTATTTGTCTTTCTTTCAAAAATTGTTCATTTTCACTAGTATATGTGTTTTTTCTTCTTATAGAATTTGGACTTATTTTTCTTATTTTAAAATCTTTTTTATATTTATTTCTATTTCCTATAGGAATATTTAAAATATTATTACTTTTATTATGAGTAATTTGTGTAATTGGTTCATATAATCCTTTATTTCCATCAAAAGACTGATAATTATTAAAATTATTTTTAATTAAATTTGAAGAAGATATAGATATTGGTATTCCATTATTATTTTTTAATAATTTTTTATAATAATTCATAGGAATACCTTTTTTATCTTTTTTTAACTGTCTGGAGGGTGTAGCAGCTATATTTTTAAAATTAAGTTTTAAATAATCTGATAATATATTATTTCTAATAATATTTGGAATATTTTTTATTCTTTTTTTAGAATTATTTTTTGGTATTTTAATTTTTAAATTTTCTTTGGATTTACTGATTTTCACAATTCTATTTGATTTTAAAATATAACCTTTGCTATTATCTGTATTTAATTTTTTTATTTGATTTAATATAAGTTTATTATTTATATCAAAAATTTCAGATTTATTATATATTAATTTATTTGAATTCATTTTCTTTTCACTATTTTGTTCTGTTTTAATTTCTCTTTTACTTTCATTCTTATTAGAGTTTAATTTTTTAGTTGATTTATTTTTTGATTTCATTTTTGTTTTTTCTATTAAATTTGTAATTTTATTAATATTATTAATATTTAAACTTTTATTTTTTTCTCTATAATTTTTTGTTTTAATTTGCTTTATTAATTTGTTTTTAATATTTTCTTTTTTCTGCTGAATTTCTTTTAATTTTAAAAGAAGATTATTATTTTCTTCTTTTCCGTTAAATTCATTATTATTATATATATTTTTATAATTATTTTTATTATTAGGTGATTTTTTATTTAAAAAATTGGATTTTTTACTATTAGGACTTTTATTAAAAAATATACTTTTATTATTAATATTATGCATACTATTATAATTTTTAGTTATAGGTAATTGATATTTAATTTCATTTATATTATTAAATTTAATAGTATGAAGTAAATCTTTTTGTAATCCATCATTATTAAAATCTAAATTTATTCCTTTAAGATTATATAAATTTGGGTTATTTTTTATTTCTTCAATTTTATCTTTAATTAATTTACTTTTTAAAAACATATTACAATCAACTCTTTTATCAACATCTACTTGTAATAGCATTTTTATCATATTCCATAATTCATTAGAATATACTTTATTAATTCTTTTTGGTTCCCCCCTGCATACATCATCAAATAATTCATCTAAATCTTTCCCTTTAAAAGGTGGATGTAATTCGCATAATTCATAAATTACACATCCTATAGACCATAAATCACTTTTATATGAATAAGGTTCTTCTTTCCAAACTTCAGGGGAAGCATAATATGGGGTACCTGTTTGAGTTAATAAAACTTTTTCTTTAATAACTTTACTCACATTCATATCACCTAATTTGCATTTATGATTTTCTTTAAATAAAAAAATATTTGCACTTTTTAAATCCCTATGCATTATTTTTTTATCCATGTAATGCTTTTAGTCCTTCAATCATTTGTAATGAATATTCCCATATTACTGATTCTTTAAAAAAACCTCCTTCATTTTTCATTTTTATTATTTTTGATTGTAAATCCCCTCCATCTGCATATTCCATTACTATATTTAATGAACTACTTTTATCATCCCAAAAAGCTTCTTTATAACCAATTACATTTGGATGGTTTATTGAAGCTAAAATTCTTACTTCATTTACACTATTTTCTTGCTCTTTTTTATTTAATTTATCTAAAATTACTGTTTTCAATGCATAAATTTTATTATCTGCAATTCTACGAACTAAATAAACAGCCCCAAAGGAACCTTTTCCTATAATTTTTTCCTTTATGAAGTCTTTTATTGTGGTTGTTCTCATTTTTTTTACTTATTTCTTTTTTCTATAATTTTTTTAAAATTTAAAAAATAATTAGTTTTATATTATTATT
>JAJJLC010017654.1:0-12126 GCA_023806825.1 Ophryoscolex caudatus
TAATGATTTAATTGCTAATAGTACTCCAATTATGACAATTATTATTAATAATACTTTAGATCATTCAATAGAAGGAATTGTTAGAAACTTAGATATATTACATGATAGTAAATCTAAAGTTATTAAAATGCTTAATGAATCAAAAAAAATTTTTCTTGATGAAATACTAATAAATATTTTTGAAACAAAAATAAATATATTTTTTGATTTAATACCATATGCCCCAAAAGAAGAATTACAAAAATATTATCAAAAATTATTACTTGATCAAATAAATGATCCAGATAATCAAACAGGAATTATTTTAGAGCAATCATTTTATGCTTTTAAGAGATATATAGAATATTTAGAATTAGCTGCTCTTGGTAAAAAGAAGAAACATAATTCTCATTTAATCAAATTATATACTTTAACATATGTTAAAGTTTATTTGAGCAGGTTTATATATTTTTTAAAAGAAAAATATGATGATTTAGGTGACATATCTGGAATTATGAGTGTAATAAAAGGAGATGAAAAAAAGCCAAATAATTTTAGAAAAGTAATTAAAATATATATTTTTAAATTATTAAATAGTCTTTGTAATAATTATGAAGAATTTCAGAATTTTGATTTTATTGGACATAAAATTGATTTTGAAAGTGAATTTAATATAGTAGATAAAAATAATGAAAATCAAGATTTGTTAACTAACTATTTTATTCCTTTAGATTCTGATGATATATATAAAAAGTTTATGGAGCAATTTAAAGATTTTGATGTTTGTAGAAGAAACAAATTCCCATTAAATCAAACAAATAAATTTGCTGATTATATAAAAACAAATAAAATTGATATGTTTTTGGCAATGTCTATGAATAAAATAATATCAAATTTAGGTTTAAGTGTTATAAATAACAAAAAAAAAAATGATTATAGCAATTTTTCAAATTTCACAAAAAATTTATTTAGTAAAGATGTTGAATTTAAAAATAAAAATATGAATTCCTTATTATCATTATTTTGTGACTCTAGTACTTTTAATAGTAAAATTAGAACTAAATTATTAAAAGGACGTAATATAAATCAAAAATTATTTGAAATTATACTATATGGTTATCGTTATTGTGTTTCAACATTATCAGCAAAAGAAAACAATATTGATTCTCATTATAATGATTTATTTTATGAAAATTTATTGTCTAAAAATTGTTTAAATACTTTGAAAGGAAGTTATATCCCTGGCAATGATTTATTGGATGATTTACACTTAAATTCATTTGATGAAATACAAAATCATCTAAATACTTTACCGGATAATCATGGTTGCTATGTATGTAGTTGTGGATATTATTATGCTATAGAACCATGTGGTTTTCCTTCAAAAGGAAATACTTCTTTAGAATATAAAGATAAACTAGTATTTATTTGTAACCCATCTTGATGTAATTGCTTATCTATATTTAATAATTCAAAGAATTTATCTGAATCTTCTTTTAAATTAATATATATTGTTTCATTAGATGTGACTACTCTTAAAAGTGATTCCAATCCCATGAAAAATGCCTTATTAACTAAAGATTTATGCTCTGGATTTCTTTCAGATATTTCAAATTTAATTTTATTTTTATCTATTATTTTTTTAATTTGTTCATATAAATTATCAACTATTTTATTTAAAGTTATATACATTTTTAAAATAGTACTAATTTCAACAGTATATACTTCAATCCAATTTATAATGCTTCCTAATTTCCTTATATTATTATATTCTCTTGGAGAATATTCTAATTTTAATTCTACTAAAAGTTTTAACATCCTTTTTATATTTTCAATTTGAGTTTTGTCATAATAAAATTTTTCTTCATTATTATTAT
Source organism: Ophryoscolex caudatus (assembly GCA_023806825.1). NCBI lineage: Eukaryota > Ciliophora > Litostomatea > Entodiniomorphida > Ophryoscolecidae > Ophryoscolex > Ophryoscolex caudatus. The sequence goes on from JAJJLC010017654.1 coordinate 1,857, forward strand.
TTTGAATATTATTTTCATTATTATTAATATTTTGATTATTATTTTCATTATTATTATTATTGATATTTTCTTCTTTTGATTTATTTAAATTATTATTAATATATAAAGTATAATAATCATCCAATAATAAATCATAAAATATATTTGCTTCTTCTTCACTATTTGAATATCCTTTAATAATTTGATTAAAAATTTCTTGATCTTCAATATCAATACTAGTGACATTATTTAGTCTTTTTAATTCATCTTTATAATTATTTATTTCACTTTTTATTTTTTCTTCTTTATTTACATTTCTTCTTAAATCATCTTCATTTTTGAAATATTTTGGACTTACTTCATTTTTAACTTTGTTAACAATTTTATCTATAGTAGTTTTCATTCCAGGTAATTTTAGACCAAGAATAATTTCTATATCGTTTGCTCCCATTTTTTCTGTTATCCTTTTTCCATCATTAATTGATAATTGCTCTAAATATATTTCTTTTGTTACTTCAAAAATATCTCTTTTCCAAATTCCTTCATCTTCCTCTTCATCATCCCATAATGATTCTTTTTTTACAGTTTTTATATCTTCTTCATAATCAAAATCTTCTTCAGAATCATAATTATTTATAGAACTTGTATTTATAATATTGTTATTTTTTTTCTTTTTTTTCTTTTTCTTTTTCTTTTTATCTTTATCTAAATCTATAATTGTAGGATCTTCTATATTTGATAATAAAGAAGAGAAAAAGTGATCTTTTTCTGCTTTAAAAACAAATGAATTTAATTGATGAATATATAATTTTGATAAATATTTAATAATAATATTAGATAAATCAATATCATCTGGAGTAATTAAATTATCTTTTTTAAAAACTTTTGTTATAATATCCTCTTCCTTTGGAATTTGTCTTATTATACATTCATTTATTAAATTTCTTATTTTTGCATTATGTCTTATGAAATACATTAATTTATTTACATAAGTAGTTTTATTTAAACTTTTGACAGAGGAAATAATATTATATTTAAGATAATTAAGAGAAGTATATATATTACTTAATAATTCTCTATCAACATCCAAACATTTTAAAAATTTTTCTTCTCTTCCCATTTTTAAAATATTATCTACAGTTAATACATCACTTCCATTTAAATTATCGATAAATATTTGATAATAATCAGATAAACTAGATAATGTTTTATATAGTATTTTTTTATTTATTTCATTTTGTTCTTTTCTTGATTTTTTATCAAAATTTTTTAGTTCAGAATTAAATATACGTACAACATGAACTATAAAAATAAATACTTTTCTGTAATTGTTATTATTGTACTTTTCACTATTTTCAAAATCTTTTTCTTTATTATCAATAAAAAATTTGAGATAATTCATAAATCTACCTTCATATGGTCTTAGTTTGAATATGCATAATTTATATTTTTCTTCACTATAAAAAATATCTAATTGCTTTTCTAATTCATTTTCTGTTTTAATTGAACTAATTTCAATTTGGAAAATATTTTCCTTTTCAAAACGGCCAAATGTAGGATTATCAATATTTTTAATATTTTCTATTCCTTCTAAATTAGAACTAAAAGTATATATAACATTTTTGCTACATATTAATTTTTTAACAAAATTAGCCAAATTAGTATGCTCTCCTCTATTATAATAATCTATTATTTTTTCAGCATATTTTGGATATTTTTGGAAAAAGTTTGTATGATTAAAACTATAAAATATATCTTGAGGAAGAACTAAAGAAAGTTTTAATAAAACTTCATCAATCATGTTTTGTAATGGAACATTTCTTTTACTTGCTTCAAATATAATTCCCTGAATTTCATCTAGACTTGAATTAATTAGTAATTTTGAAAGGTCATAATTAAGACCTTTATAAACTCTGGAATTAATTTTAACAAGGTCTTTTAAAATTTGATTTATTTTTTTAGATTCATCAAGTAATTCTGGACACAACAAGTATTCATAGGATAAAATATGTTTTTCAAATCTATTTAAAAAGGGTGCTTCTTCATTTTCTATTTGATCAACATCTACATTAATAATACATCTGAAATTATTATTAACATAGGAAAAAGTATTAGTAGTTGAACCTACAGCTAAACGTGCATAATTTTTATTACCTAGAACAGTGAAATTTTGATTAAATAAATCATATAAATTTGGGTATACAGATTCTAAATTATTCAAAATTAAAATATTTCCTTGTTCCATATGTAATTGTATTTTATTTAAAACTTTTAAAGAATATTCTTCACTTTTATGATCTTCTTGGAATTCACTTCCAATAAAAAGATTATATTTCTTTGTATTCAATAATATTGTGGATAATAAGTGAGGACTTATAGATGAATTAGCAATTACTAATAAATATCTACTATCTAAATCATATATATTGTCAATTATTCTTCTTGCTATATTATATTCTTTACAAACAAAACATTTAGGGTATATTTGTTTAAATATATTTTTTACTACTTCAAGTGAAGTAATTTTTTCATTGGTAAATTCTATTCCTCCAAAATTTCTCTCAATAGAATCTAATCCAACTTCACAAAGAACATTTTCATCAATTTGAACATAATTATTATACCTTCTTGTTAAATTAATACTTGCATTTTTGACAAAATGATAAAAATCTCTATTACCATGAAAATCTTCTTTTCCATCTAAAGTATGCTTTTCCTTTAAATATTTTTTATATTCATAATATACTTTTCCTAAATGCTCGAAAAAGAATCTATATTTTTCAGCCAAAATTTCATTATATGATTTCCCTATAGTTAAAGCAGTTTCTTTCATGTCTTCTTCATCAGGTTCTGGAATTGAAATATAAATACCTCTATTCATTTTAGATGCATCTAAAGCCCAATTTGATATACCAACAAATGCAACTTTTTTATCTCCTTCATTTTGATCGTATTCTAATTCAGCATGAATAACTTTTAAAGGATTATTTGGTGAATGTTCAGCAAGACCCATTTCATCAAAGAATATCATAGAAATATTTTTATCTCTCTCAGATGGATTTATATCTTGAATTACTTTTCTTGCTTTTTTAAATACATTCTCTACTCCCTCAGATGTACTCCCCATTGATCCTTGATATGAATTAACAATAACTTTTGGTAATTCTTTGAATAAAGGATTAGCTGATAAATATCCTCTCATTGATCTAGTTATTAATTGGACACTTAAAGACTTACTACAACCAGGTTTACCCACAATGAAAATAGGGACTTTATTATTTATAGCAACAAATAAGGAAAATAAATTTTCTAATAAAGCTTTATTTTTCGCAATACCTCTATCTATCTGAATATTATCTGCTATGAATTTTTCTTCAATTAAAGGTAATTCAAGGAAATCCCTTCCATTAAAAAATTCTTCATATTTAGAAATCTTATCATTTAATTTTTTATGTAATTCTTCTCTTAATGATTTATTTGTTATTCTCATATAATAACAAACAAAAATACTTAAATTAATAGCTGATATATGTATATCAAATTCCTTTAATCCTTGAAATGAAAATAAATTTCCAATTGGAGTTAATATGTTAATATTATTTTCATTTACATTCTTTTTTTCATTATTTTTTTTAATTTTTATATAATCATAAAAAAATTCATAAAATATATTAAATCTTCTGATTTCTCTTAAAGAAACTGATGAAACATCATTATATAATCTGATGAAATTTTGACAAATAACAATCATATCTTTTGCTAATTCTAATAATTTTTTTAAATCTGAATCTTTAAAATTACCTCTATTTTCATTAAATTTTTTCTCTATAGATTCTCTAATCATACATCTAATATAATGTTCTTCATCTTCAGGAGAAATATTTCCAAAATCAAATACAAAATTAAGTAATGAATGAGGGAGTGGATTAACAGTATATACTAAATTACTATTTTGAATACGTTTAATATCTTCTAATTCTTTATCATTTAAATACTTTTTTTGTTGATGAGCTTGATTTACATTTAAACCTATATTTTCTTTTCTTTTATTATTTCTTTGTCTATAAGGATTACAAGCAGCAATGAAAACTACATTTGAAGGAAGTTCATTTCCTTGAAAAGTATGTTTACACATTAATTCACTTATTAGACCCATTGATTTGCATGTATTTATTTCATCTAGAAATACCCAAATTTTCTTTTCTTCAAAAAGTTGTCCTCTTTGTTCATATTCAAATTTTCTTTCTACTTCTTTTATAGCTAAATCACATGCCTCTTTCAATACTTTTTTTTGAATGAAATCAATTATATCTTTATCACTAGTTCCTGCATGTATATTTAATATTTTCATTTTATCTCCATTTCCATCATTTTTTAATTCTGATAATTTTCTTATAAGAGATGTTTTTCCACATCCTGTTTCTCCCATCATTATAACTGGTATATTTGATCTAATCCTAAGTAATATTAATGCCATTTTCACAAAATTATCTGCAGTAAAAACATAATTGCCAGAAATTTCTTCTAAAGATATTTTATCACCTCCAGAACCTTTTTCAACAGGATTATTGATATCTAATATTTCTTTCAATTCTGCAAGGAATTGCTTTTGTGTAAATTTTTTATAATTAGGTAATTCTGGTATAATATCCTTCTTTTTCAAAGCTTGTGAATTTTTTAAAGCAAGTAAATCTATATACTCTTTATCTGTCTTTTTCTTATTTGTAATTATACTAAATAACTGTCCCTCTCCTTCATGGAAAAATAATAAAGAAGGATCAATTTTATCAAAAGAAATAAATTCATGATTATTATTATTAGCTAAATTATTAACTGCATTATTTATATCATTTTGTTCATCATATAGTCCAGTAATAGCCTTATGAGTTTCTTCTTGCCTTTTTAACAAATCAGTAAAGGCTCCTTTGGTAAAATGCTTTGTAATTTTTATAAAACTTTCTATTATAAATGTACGAATACTTTGAGCTTTTAAATTTTTTATTCTTAATTGCCTGGCATTAAGATAGAAATTTTGATTAAATTTTTTAAATTGAACAGCTAAAACATCTATAAATGAATTTATTTGATAATATGTTGGCTGTTCTATTTGACTTTTTATTATATCAAATATTAATCTTTGGCACTCTGTCTGAGATAAAACTACTGCATCAATATTTGTTGAATATGCTTTTTTTCCTACATAATATACTAAAGTTTTAAATATATCTGGTGTTATTCCTGGGAAAAATAAATCTGTAGAATTAATTTTATTATCTTTTAAATCTTTTAAATAATTGCAAACTATTTGAATATTTGATGTAATATCTTGAGAAACAATTAAAGGAGCTAATTTATCTATAGAAAGTTTTTTTTTTTTAAATAAAGTTAATATTGGAAATTTTGAGAAAAAATCAATGAAACTATTTGGTATTTCTATTTTGACTTCTATATCTTTAGATAAATAAAAAATATTTTCATTTTTTCCATACAACTTTGTGATTAAAACTGAGAATAGAAATTCCATCATTAAAGAAATTTGATCAGTATCAAATAAATCTAGATGAATAATTGAATTATTATCTAATTCCAATTTTTGAAGTCTTTCTAAAATTTCATCTCTTTTTAGTACTCCTCCTAATGGAAAATAAATATACTTTTTCCCTTTATCTTTTATATATTTTTTTATTAAAGTTGATTTCCCAACACCTGATTTATCTGAATAAACTATTTCTATTAAATGTCCATAAAATTTTTCTTTTTGATAATCTTCTTTTTTTAAATCTAATTTTTTTATAGTTCTTTCCAATTCTAACCATTTATAAATATCAGAAGTTTTATTTATATATAAAATAAATAAACAAGATCGCATTTTTTTATAATTTTCTATATATAAGTTATTTATTAAATTATAAAAATTTACTTTTTTCTCAAACATTAAAGACTCTATGCCACCTAAAATAAAACAAGAATTAAATTCACATAAAATAGCTCTATATAAAAATGCAGTAATTTCTTCATTTGTTGTATCTTTATTACATAGTAAAATATTTTGAGCTACTGGATTATTTCTTGTAAAATATTTATAAATTTGGAAGATATCTTTTTCAAGATTTTCACTTGCATATGTATATATACCTTTATATTTTCCCATTTTTGTTTTTTGATAAATAATACTATCTTTATATATTGCATCATAAGTTAATTCATTTTTTTTTAATATTTCGTTTAAATATCTATCACAATTGGTAATAATATCTTGATATTTATTTTTAGTTTTTTTATAACTAAATGATTCTAAATTCTTTATAATTAATTCATTAGTAAAGTAATTCAAAAATGGCATTAATTTGAATAAATGTTTTTGTTTAGGCTCATTTACTATTTTATAAAAAAAATCAAATTGTAATCCAAAAAAATATCTAACCAATTTTTTATCTCTATATCCCATAATTTGATGTTCAGTTATTTTTTGTAAAATTTCTTTTACAATTTTAATTAATTCTTCAAAATTATTATAATTTTTATTTTCAATATTATATATAACATTATTAGATTCTATTTTTATTTTGACTATAACTTCTTTTGAATATCCTTTCCAATAAATTTCTTGCATTATACCATATATATTATTTATTTCTGAAACTATTTCTATAAATTTTTTATTATTTAAAATCATTTTTTCCATTTCATTAGCATTAGGATCTCCTTGATTAATCATATTTCCATTTAATTGTGCTCTATCTCTTAAATCAAATAATTCTTTTAAAGTAAAATTTGAAGGTATTAAATCGTTTTTATTATTCCTATTTTGATCAAAATAAAAACATTTAAAAAATTTATCTTGGATATTTGTAATAGTAAATTCTGAATTTTCTAATATTAATGATACTTTATTTTTTGACATTTCAGCTCTATCTAAACCATTTTTTATCATTTCATATAATAAAGCAAAATTATTAATATATTTTGTAAAATCTAAGCATATATTTTTATCTTTTGAAATTTCTTCTTTGAATTTATTTATCAAATCAATATCTTTTATTGTATTAGCTTGTTGGGGAACCAATTTTTTCATAAAATTTATGCATTTTTCTAATCCCAAAACATCTCCTTGAGATAAAAACCCATTATCAAATAATCCAGGTAATTCTTGTAATCTTCTACAATCTTCAAGTGATGTTGAGAATAAAAATTCTATTGCTCTAGGTTGATTTTTTATTAATAAAATTATATTTAAATAATCATTATTATTAATATTATTATTATCTAAATTAATCTCATATTTAGATAATAAATTTATTGCATCTTGTATTCTTTTGACTTTCTTTTTTTCTAATTTTTTTAAAATATTATCTATATCTTTATTAAAATCAGTTTTTTTTACTCCCATTTCATTTATAAAAACTTTAATTGATTCTAAAATATTCAAAATATCTTCTCTTTTTGAAAGAAGTAATAAATCTTCATATAATTTAAATTTATCTTTTACTTTTTGTAAACGTAATATTTCAATATCTATATCAATTTCTTTTTTTAACTCTATTTCCTTATTTTTAAATGGCCTAAGAATCATTTGAACAATATTTTCATTTGAATCCTCTAATTTATTTTTACTTAAAATATCTTTTACCTTTTCAAAATTTTTAATGGCCAATTTAAAGCATTTTTCATCATCTAATATATTTTTAATTTTTACATCATTATATATACTTATAAAAAAAGAACTTTCTGCTCTTTTACCAATTTTTTCTATATCTTCTCTTAATTTTGTTGTAAAATTATTATATTCATATGAATATTCTTTCAAATATGATTTTATAGTACCTAATTTTATTTTTTTAACAAGAGAATTTAAATCAATTATTTCTTTATAATATTTATTAGGGAAAAATAAAGAAACTTTATCTAAATATGATTGAATAGTATTTAATGCTAATTTAATTATTGTGACATTTTTTATCAATAAATTTTTTTGATTTTTTGCATCTTCCTCTTTTAAAAGAAATATTATTAGTAATCTATTATATAATATTTCTTCTTTATTATTATCAATAAAATAAGCAATAAGATTATAATTAATGTCTAATAATTTGATTTTTTCTTTAATGCTAGAAATAACCTTAATGGTCTTTTCTATATAAGGATTAGATTCTTTATTTTCATTTTGGAAAATATTTTCACTTTTTAAAAGTTCTGATAATAATTTATAGTTATTTGTTTCTTCTAATTCAAAAAATTCATCTTCTCTTATAACATATTTACTTATTTTTTTCAACATTATTTTTTTGATATTTGGAGATATCTTTATTAAATCTAGTAACTTATTAACATTTATATTCCAATTATTTTGAGTAAAAAAATCAGTAATTGTTTCAATTGCAATATCAGATAAATCATATTTAGTTAATAAAGTTAAATATAAATTATTTAATATATTATTGTTTAAATATTTTTCAATAATATCTTTAAGAAAATGAACAACTCTGAATTTTTCTTGATCTGAATAATATATTAAATTAATTGTATCAATAATAAAATTTGGACATCGCTCAGGCACATATGTCTGAAATAAAATTTCATAGGTTTTTTGTAATAGAGATATTGTTTGAAAATCAAATTTTTTATTTTCCATATCCTTGGACTTATTCAATAATATAAAAAGAACTCCAAAATTTGAAATATTATCAACTAATTTACATATTTGGGTAAGAAAATCTTGATAATTATTATCAAATATTTTAGAAAAATCAATTTCTTTCCATTTTGAAATAAATTCAGGATTTATTTGATATATATCAATCCCACATAAAATCTCAGTTGAACGAAATTTTAATGAATTATATTTGTCATTATTATAAAATTTGTCATTTTTGATAAAATCTAATATTTGCATATTATTTAATTTATGCTGCTTTGAAAATATAATATTATTTTCATGATTAATATAATCCATATCACATTTTAATTCAAAATTTACAGAATTATTTTTTACTTCATTTATAATATTAGTTAATATACTCATATTTTCAAAATTTTTTGAATTAAAATATGTAATATATTTATCAAAAATAATATTAGAAAATTTAATGAATTTTTTATTATATTTTTTTTCATTTTCAAAATATACTTTTATTTCAGAATATATTTTATTCATATCATCTTCTTTTTTAGGTACTATTAATTTATCAATTTTAATTAATGCTTCTTCATTACCATTTAATTTTTCATTAAAAATTTCAATATTTTCATTTATAATTTTTAATAATACTAAAAAATCTCTATTATAACTAAGTGCATTTATTATACTATCATATGAATCAGTATATTTAATTATTTGATCAATTATATGCTTTGGTAATTTTGGTTTTCCAAAAATTTTTCTATGTTTTATAAGACCTTTGAATATATATACTTTTATATTGATATTTTTAGTCATATTTTTAATTCCATCTTTTTCACATTTAAAACAAAAAAAAAATATTATAGTAAAAAGATTAATAGTAAGTTCCTCTTTTTTGTTTTCATCTTCTATTCCTTTAATATTTGGATCATTTTCAAATAATTTTTTTATTTTTTTAAATTCTTCTATTTCATTTGGTTTTATTTCCCCTTGTTCATTTATTTTTTCAGAATTAAATAATTCTAAAATATTTGGAAAATATTTAGAATTAAAACATTCTAAAAAAAGAGTAATATAAAAAGAAAAATATATTTTATCTTTATAATTATAAGATAAATAATTTATTACTGATTGAATTAAATCTTCAAATTCTACTGAATCTTTTTTTAATTTTAATTTATCTATAAAATTTTTAATATATATATCAAATTCTTCATCAATATTAAATTTTGTTTCAAATAAATTTAAATTAGAATTTAAATCAAATAAAAAATAATTTTTACTTGAATCTAATTGAGATAATTCTGTTTCATTTTTTTCCCCATTATCCTCAGTGATTATTTTTAATTTATCATCTTGTTTGATAGAAGAAAAAATTTTAAATCTATATATTGAAGTTTTATATGTTGTTGAATCTTTTGATAAATTTGTTTCATCAATACACTCAAGAGAATTCGCTTCTTGATAATTTGAAGACAATGATACTTTAATGTTTTTAGAGAAATGATGACTTTCAATAAAATATATATAATGATCTACTCCTATTTTATTCTCATTAATATTAATATCTTCTTCCATCTTATTTTTTCAATATAAAATTTTTTTTAAAAAATTATTTATTTAGTTAATTAATAAATTTAATTTATTAGTTAATTAAATAATATTAAAATA
>JAJJLC010017655.1:0-12111 GCA_023806825.1 Ophryoscolex caudatus
TCAAACTAAATACCAAGTAAAAGTAATTTTTGAAAACAAGATATTTCACAAAGAATAAAAATATATAAATCATAAATGAAATTTTACATTTATTTTTTTTCTTTTTTTGTTAATCCTAATTTTAAGTATTGTATTATACCAAGGTTTTTGGCTTATTTTGAAATATCAAAAGAAGCTCTTAAATTTATTTGATTATTAAATATTTTTATTATTATTTCTATTAGATTTTTTTACACAAAATCACATTTTTATCCAGTCTTTCCAAATTTAATGTTCAAAGAAGGATAATTTTTTTATATTTTTCTTACAATTATTGAGTATTTTTAAAATTATATTCATTATTAATTTTTAATATTTAATATAAGATTCTAAAAAAAAATATTTATTAAAATAATAGATTTTAATTATAAATGCTTAAAGGACTATATTAACAATGAAAGAGAATCACCATATTCTTAGAAGTAATTCCCCATTGAAATAATCTTTCCCTATAAATTTTATATTAAAAATTTTTTAATATTATAGTATAAAGCCTCCATTTTTTTAGAAAATTATATTTTCATATAATCCTTCCAAAAAAAAGAGTTTTTGTCAAGGTTATGAGGGATTATTTCTATAAGAAAAAAATAATTTGATAAAATTTAAAGATTATAAAGATTTTGATAATAGTATTTGAATAATTATAGATTTATTATTGATAATATTAATTAATTTAATAATTAATAAATAACAAAATATTTTATTTGTTATTAAACAATTTTTCCAACTCTTTAAAAGGACTTCAATTAGGAATAGAAAATATAATGGGCATTAATATTAATGAACAAAAAATTCTATATAATGGAAAATTAGCATCTGATTCAAATCTTTCAAATTCTATACAACTTATTATTTCTCTTGAAGGTGGAGCCAAAGGTAAAAAGAAAAACCAAACAAATAAAAAAGTAAAAAAGAAGCAGGTACATAAAAAAGCAAAATTAAGAATTCTTAAATATTATAAAATTGATGAGGAAAAAGTTGCAAGATTAAGAAGAATGTGTGAAGTTTGTCCCCCTAGGAACTTTCCTAGTAGAACATGATGATAGATTATATTGTGGAAGATGAAGATCTACCTATACTAAACTGGTTGATAAAGATAAAAAACAAGCACCAAAGAAAAAACAACCTAAGGAAGAAAAACCAAAAGTTGAAGAAACTAAAGAGGCACCAAAAAAAGGAAAGAAATAAAAATAATAAATTTTATTATTATAAAATTCAATATTCTAAAGTTTTAAATATATAAATTTCTTATGGAATAAATAATATAAACTTTTAATAATAAACATTTACCATAATCAGAGGAAGATGAAATTTGGATTTAATCCAAAATTAATAATTGAATTAAAAAAATGCTATTCAATAATTATAAATCATAAATATTTATCACAATAAATATTTTAAATAAAAGAAATTTTCAGAGAAAAGGAAGGTGTTAAGGATCCAATCTTATAAGAAAAAATAAATTTTTGTTTAAGGTAAACAAAAAAGATTCACATTTAAAAATTGTTGTTGATTTAATTTAATATTTTTAATTTCTTAACGATTAAAATTAATATAAATAATATTAAATTATTACCTTACTCTACTAAACTAGAGGAATTGATTCATTTAAATTAAAAAAATTTTAATCCTTTAAAAGAAGTATAAGATTATTCATAAATTTCAATATAATAAAAAAATATTTTTTATAATTTTAATTTTTTGAATAAATCTGATGATAAATATAATTTAAGGAGAATAGAATTATTCATAGATTTGAGGTATAAATTTTTAAAAGCTTTAATAACATTAATATCCCTTTCTCTTTTATTAATATTAATTATGTTTTTAAGATAGCCAATAATATTATTAACAGAATAAAAGAAGTTAATTTTTATCCATATATATTCATAAATTAAGAAAATACTATATTTTCTTCTACTCAAAAAAAAAGATATAAAATAATTTAAATTTTAAAAGTCTATTAAATTAAAAATAGATAAATTTATGAAATTATATTCTAGTATAATTAGCGATGTTTAATATATTATCTTAAATTTTTTGAAATGCTTATTAATTATTATATTCATCTTTTAATATAATTTTATATATTATTTTTTAAATCTTAAATTGTTAATTTCTTATTATTCCTATGTTTCTTTTATTTACTAATTAATTTAATTTTTTCTTAATATTTAAAAGATAATTTTTATAAAAATGTTCACAATAATCAAGATTAAATAAATCTATGAAATATAAATTTTATATATTTAATAAATATTATCTATTGAATTAATTATAATGATATTATCTATCTTCTTAAAATTTTTCTTTTCCTATACATTATGATAAAATATAAATTTATAATTTGAAATATTGATTCTTTTAAAAGAACTCATTTTCCTTATTTATAATATATATAACTTGAAAAAAATTTTTAAATTTTTAAATTCTTTCTATAAAATTTTAAAACTGGTCTTTTTATAAAATTGTAATATTTTATTAAATATTTAAAAATTTCTAAATTTAATATTTTGCCTAAAAATTATTTTATAAACTTTCTAAAAAAATTATGAAATAAAAAAATAAGAGAATATAAAAATGAATAAAAATAAATTTTTCTAAATTAGCATTAAATGAAACAGAAGATCTACTAATTAAAAATGTTAGTCATGAACAATACTAAATCATTTAATCTGAGATAATTAAAATATAAGAAAGAAATAAAGAGAAAAAAATTAAATAGGAAAATCAAAAATTTAAAAATTATTATTTAATAATAATATATTTATAAATATTTATTTAAAAAAATTATAATATTAATTTTCTATATGAAAAAGATTTGCTTTGTCTAAAAGAAAGATAAAAGGTTAATTTAATTATTTTAATAATTTTTATATATATAAGAAATTATAGGATTATAATATATTATTTTTTGTATAATTTAGTTAATAAAATTCTTAATTTTTTTTCAAATTTAATTCATAAAAATTTAAATTTTTATTATACATTAATAATTATTTCATTTTAATATACTTTTTCTTATAATATTAGATTTATATTCATTTTATATTTAAAAGATATTAAATATTTTTTTTTAATTTTCAAAATAATTTTTAAATTTTAATATTTATATTATTTATATATATTAAGAATAAATCTTTATAAATATAAACACAATCAAATCAAAAAATAAATATTGAAGTATAAAATATTAAAGACAAGTATAATTAATATTTTTTAATGTAACTCTTTTTAAAGTTTTTTAATAGTATTTTTATTACTTAGTTTAAATAATTTATATTTAAAATAATTATCATTTATCTTATATGAATAAAAATTATTTTTATTTTATATTAATAACTTTCAATACTGAATTGTTTTTCATAATTAAAAAAATTTTTAATTTATTTTTAAATTAAAAAAATTGTTTAAATGATAAATAAAAAAATTATTTTTAAAAATTTATTATGATTAAATTATTAAAAATAATAATTTAAAAAATATATAATTTATATTTTATAATTAATATAATAATTTTGAAAAAAATTATTAAATTTAAATTAAAAAGAATTATAATATCTATATAACATTAATCATAATCATAATAATAAAAAATTATAATTGATTTATTTTTTCTTATTATAATTCATTAAAAAGATTTATTAAATTAATAATAAAAATATATATATATTTATATTAAAATAATTTATTATATAAAATAAATTAAAAAAAAAAATTTTATGAATCAACTTTATAAATGTCCATATTGCCAAAGTATATTTCCTTTATTTAATAAAACAATTCATGAAGCAAATTGTCCATTCTTTAATCTTTCACAATATAATAAAATGCAAAATTCAAATATTAATAATAAAATAAATAATGATTTTAATCAAAATATTAATTCAAATTCAAATCAACTAGTAGTAAGAAATATGGATAAAAATATGAATAACAATATTATTTCATCTAATGTAAGTTCTAATACAAATCCAGATGGAACAATATCAGAAATTAAAATTGAAATATTTCAAAATGGAAATCAAAGAATAACTAAGACAAAATATGACCAATTTCATAAAGTAATTGATAGGCAAGTTAATGAACAAAATATTAATAATAATACCAATAATAATGGTGTCAATAATAATATTAATGTACAAAGAGAAACAGATTCTTTTGGTAATATAATTGAAACAAAAACAGAAATATTTCCTAATGGAGGGTTAAGAATTGCAAAAACTACTATGGATAGAAATGGAAATATAATAAATCAATCAGTTAATTCTATTGGAAATAATAATATTAATAATATGCAAAATTTTAATCAGAATAATAATCTTCAAAATAGTATGAATATGTTTAATATGGGAATGAATAATCTTTTTAGCAGTATGAATAATATGAATAATATGTTTATGAATACCATGAATAATATGAATAATATGAGTAATATGATGAATAATATATTTAGCAATAACATGAATTTTATGAATAATATGTTTGGAAATAATATGAATAATATGTTTGGAAATAATATGATGAATATGAATAATATGAATAATAACTTGCTTATGAATCCAATGAATAATATGAACCAAGGACTTGATCAAAATACCATAAATAATTTAAATATTACAAATATAAATGATGTTTCTAAAATGAAAGAAGATAATAAAAATTGTGTAATTTGTTTGGAAGATTTTAAAAATGGTGATGTAGTAATTTATTTACCTTGTCTCCATGTTTTTCATAAAGATTGTTTATTAGAATGGTTCAGAGGCCATGATTTTTGTCCATTATGCAAACTTAAAATAACTTCTCAAAACATAGGTATGTAAAAATTAGTAATTTTAAATAAAAATTATTAATTTTTTATCTTATACAAATAGATTAAATAAATATTTACTAATTTCAAAGGAAAAAGCTTTCTGTTCTTTAAAAATAGGAAAGGGATTTATTTTTAAATAATTATTTTTATTTTAAATAAAAATCAAAATAAATAAAATCTTTAAAATAAAATAATATAAATAATAAGATAAATTTTATCAAAATTTTTAGAAAAATTTTATGCATTAAATAATATTATTTCAGTTTTAAAATCTAAATAATTTAAATTAAATTTAAATAAATTAGGGCTATTTCAATTAAAAAATATAAATATTCCTTTAAATTAAGTACAATTTTACTTTAAAAATATAATAATAAATCAATATATAATTTATTTAAAATTTAAAATTTATCTTTATGAAATTGATTTTTTTTGAATGGTTTTAATATAAAATTTTTTTTATAAAAGAATTATTAATTTTATTTGCAAATAAAAATCTTGGCAAATTAGATAGAATTTAAATAATAATATTTTAAAAATATTATTAATGATTTATTTAATAATATTTATTTTATTATTCTTTATATTAATATTTAAATATGTATTTTAATTGATTAATAACATCAGTTTTCTTATAGATTTATAATATATTATTCAAATATTTAATTGTTATAATAACTCTAAATTTATGTTACTATAACAAATATTTTATGTTATAATAACACATTTTTTTATGTTATTTAACATAAATTTTTTATGTCATAACACAAATTTTAATGTTATTTAACATAAAAAATAGCATAAAAATTCTAAATTTATAATATTAAAAAATAATGCTATAACATAAAAATTAATGTTATAACATTAAAATTAATGTTATAACATTATTTTTTATGTTATTACATTAAATTTAATGTTATAACATTATATTTTAATGTTTAAAAATAAATATAATATAAAAATATAATATTATAATTATTTAGAGTATATTGAAAATGAAAACAAATTATTAATGATATATAGAATTTAAAATATTGTTAATTATATTTAATAATAAAATTTATCTAAAAAATTATAATTTAAAATGTCAAATGGAATGCCATCAAGCCCAAATGAAAATACATTTCTTTTAAATATATTTGATTTATTAGGAAAGTCTATTATAGGCAATAGTTTTAAGAAACTTGGAGAAATATTTTCTAATAATATTAATAAAAAAGCTTCTGATATAAATGAAGATGATATGAATAAATCAAAAAAAAACAAAAAATATTCTAAATGAACAACAATTAGAATATTTTTCATCTAGGAAAAAAAAATAAATGATTTTTTAAACTCAAAAAGATTTAATAAAAATACTTTAAATAAATAAAAACTAGCAAATAGTATATCTGATTTATTATTTGATAAAAATGAAAAAAATATGGATAAAAATAAATCGAAGAATAATATAACCTAAGAAAAAAATTTTGAAATATATAATGATAAAAATTTTAATAATTAAGTAAAAATGAAAATATTTTTAATAAAAATAATGAGATTGAAGTTGAAGATGATATGGATAATCAAGAAGATGAAGATAATTTAAAAGAGATATTTATTAAATTTATAATGAAAGAAAAAAAAGAAGCAAAAATATATGAAATTCCAAAGCAATTGTTTATTTTACATAATATGGAAAATATAGGTATTTATCTATACTGTTGTTTTTCATTTCATAATAATCAAACAAATCATCTAAAAATAAGGGATTCTGTATATGATTATTTAAAGAAAAATAAAAGTAAATATATTATTTATTTCATTACGAAAAAGATGAAGAGAATTCTCCTGAAGCTTTGGATAAAAAATTTGATTCATAAATAAAGAATAATAATAAAGAAGGCGAATACAGTGGAAATTTAGAATTTTCTATTTTATCTGATATGTTATATATAATAATATATATATTTATAAAAGGTTATAATGATTATAATGATAATAATGTATTTAATATTTATGAACCTGAAGAAAAAAACAAATTATATAAAAATTATATATTTATAAAATTTGTTAATAATAATCATTTTGATTATCTCTCATTTAATCTTAATTATAACAACTCATCTTCAAAAGAATTATTAATAGAAAATATCATATCATAAATTTATTTGTATTTAATAAGAAAAAATTAGAAGAAAAAGGAGAAAGAGTATTTCCCATAAGTTTGAGATCTTCTATTAATATATACAATGAAATGTTTACCTTTTTGAAAAGTAATTGTATTATCTTACTTTTAAACAGATTTAATAATACTAGTAATAAATTATTATACATAAATAGATTTAAAGAATTAGCAATGAAAAGATATTGTATAGAAGATGATAGGTTATATTATATTAAGAAATTAGGATGCAAAAGAAAACAAGATGGTTCTTTTATTAATGAGACTAAAATAGAAATTAAAAAATTCCTTTTTTTTATGAAATATTATTCTTTTTTTAAAAAAAATTCATGATGAAAATAATCATTTAACAAAAGATAAGCTTTTAAAACTTATTCTAAATCTTGATATATATATCAAAAGTTTCTATTTTTTGATTGATAGAATAATTAAAGATTGTCCAATTTGTGTATCTAAGTATTATTCCAAAAAAATAAATCCACCAATTGCAATAATTAATGATTTTGGACCTCATTATAGATATCTGATGGATATCACATATTTAAAAAATGATTTTTATTCCAGCCATACTAAATATCGATATATATTAGATTTTATAGACCATTTTAAAAAATATTGTTGGGGATTTATTTTTTAAAACATATTAAAATATTCATTCTCATAAATAAAAAGTCAAAAGTTTTCCAAATGATAATGGAAAAGAGTTTGCCAATAATCTTATTAAAGATTATATGACTAAAGAAAATATAATTTTAGTTTTCTCAAGGACTCATCACCTAAAAATAAACGGATGCTTGGAGAGATACCATGAGTATTACATAAGCATATGTATCAATATTTGAAGGAAGTTAAAGATTTTAAGGATGATAATATTCAGGATGCTTTATATAGTTATTTAGAATCTCCAATTAAAATCAGAGACATTCCTGATAAAGAATTGATTCAAAAAATTTCTCAAAATATTATTAAATCTATTAGATATCATTTAATTAAAGATGATGAAAATTACTTCTTAGGGATAACTTAATATTTAAAAACGGTAAATATGTAAAAAAAATCAAAATCTTTAGGTTTTTATTATTATCCATGTATTTTCAAAAATTATATTAATAATATTAGTATTAATATAGTATATTAAATTTCTAAAATGGATGACGTGTTCATATGGGACTCTGCTTGTTGTCTTCTGTTGCCCAAACCAAAGGAAATTCCTTTAAAGAGATTGAACAGAGCTATTGCTCTTCTAAATAAACCAAAAGATGTCGACCTTTACCAAAGAATCGCAGCATCAGAAGTTGTTTGTCAGAGACCTATCATCAACATGTATTCCTATACATTCCTAAGGATCTGTTCACGTATACACCTTGATTCAATACTTGTAGAAGAAACAGTGTACAAATCAATTCAATCAGATATGTTAGATGTTGCACCTGACCTAGAAATCATTGAAGACAAAAGCTATTGAATTATCCTAAATCAAAACAGATGGAACAAGATTCTAGAAACACTCAAAGAAGAAATCCCCAAAGGAAAAGTAATGAACCTATCAGAAATGGCTAAAGCAGTAAAGAACACTCCACTCAATTCAGAAAATTAAAACAAAGATGCATCAAAATCAACACACCAAAATTAGAGAAAATAGAAGAAAATGGAAAAGAAACCAAGAAAGACAACGGAGAAAGAAAAACTAAGAAAACGAACAGATCCAACCAGAAAAATGAAATAAACTCAAAGAAAGAGAAAGATCAAACAAATCAATTCCTTCAAAAGACAGATTCGCTCATGAAAGAAGATACAATATCACAGAAAGTCAAAAGGTTCATCGAAACTGAGAGAAAGAAAAGAGTCCCTGGAAGAACTATTCTAAATACTGAGAAAAATGAAGAAATCAAGGTAATGGAGATGAATCAGTGGCTAATTCTTCAAAATCTATTAGAAAATGAAGTGAAACTCAAGTTTACACAAAAACAATACAAAAATGGAAATTTCTCCAAAATTCAGAAACAGAAGTTTGCTATCTCATTTAACTATTTTAGATTACTTTTTGAAAATTATTATAAAAATGGGGATTGGCGATCTTTTGGGGATTGGAGAATAATTAATAAATTTCCAAACATTCTAGAACAAAAATTTATTAATTTAATTAAATTAATAAAAATGGCGGAACGGATGATAAATTCTGACAACAATAAAAATATTATAAGCTTAAAGCTGAACAATAAAGTAATAAGAGAAAGAATAATAAGAGTCATGGAGTTAATTATGATGATAGCCAAGAAGAATAAAAGAAAAGCAAAGAAGAAAGAGAAAAGGATTAGAGCAATAGCTAACCTTAAACTAAATAACTAAATAGTATTAATTATTATTAAATTTAAAAGAACTTTATTATTAATTATTGAATAAACTAAGTATCATTAATATTAAATATTATTTATTATTATTATAATTAAAAAAATATTATTAAAATTTATTAATTATTTAAAAAAAATAAAAATAAAATTATATATTTATTATATATTAATTATTTTTATTATTTTATTATATAATTAAATTTTTTAAATTATTATAATATTTTTTTATTCTATTTATATTTTTCAAATTTATTTAATTATCTATATAATTACTTCATTCTATTATTTAAATAAATATCTTACTTTTTTTAATTAATGTTTTTAAGGTAATAAATAATTTTAAAAGAGTTTATCTAATTAATTATAAATCATATCATTTGTATTATAATTTATTTTATTTTTTATACCATTAACTAAAGCATCATATGTATTCATTCCATTTTTTAATTTTTCAAATTTATTTTTAACAATAATTATTTTTTTTACAAGTTTAAGCTTTTCCAAAGCATCAGCTAAATATAAATTTATTCCAAGTTCTTTCAAATTATCTCCATTATTATTAAAGCATTTATTTATCTTTTTACTTTAATCTCCTAAAAGTAAAAGTTATTTGTCTTATACATTCAAATTATCTGTATTTATAAAGAAATCAAATACTGGGACAAAGTCTTTAACAAATGGACCAATTATTGCAAAGATAGAACCAATCAAAAATGTAAAAAATATTAAAAAAGCAAAATATTCCATAAAATATGAATTAATACCTTAAAGAGGTATCTACAACAAAATTTTTTGAATAATTTTCCAGAGAAAACACATAACTATAGCATTAAAACAGCAATGGCTTAAACTATAATAAATAAAACTGAATAGATAATTTTAAATCCTAATTTTCCTCAATCATTTAAAAATTCTGAATTATTGATGAGCATATCGGTAATACTTACCTTAATTTAATCAAATTAGGACATCTATATCATCCAATGTATTTGAAGCAGAATTTAAATTATTGAAGAAAATATTGTCATCAAATATTGCTTTGAATTCATCTTCTATGATTTTCATCTGAGTATCAAATTTCCATACATGTTTAAATAAGTAATATTTAATCTAAATATATCACTACTTAATTGTTCTTTAAAATAATTTGTTTCAACAACAAATTGAGTATACTCTCTTAGAAGGTTCTCAAAATTAGATTTTGCACTATTAATCTTTCCTTTTTCTATTGATCTTTTAAACATTTTTTCAATTTTAGTTTGAATATTTTTTAATATATTTTTGATACCATCAATTCCATCTCATTTTTTTAAAACACTTTTTGATTCACCTTTTAGTGCTCCATTTAAATATTTTAGAATATAGAATTCAATATCATGCAATCCAACAAAAATAATATTGGATTGAGATAATCCATAAATACTTATAGGTATTATAACTGTATTTCAAGAAAATGTAATAATAAAGAAAGGTAATAAGTGAATTTGGTAGCAATAATTACAGCAAAAGCAAGAATAGCTTATAAATCATTTAATTAAGAATAAAAATGTAATAATTTTGAAAATTAAGCATTCAAGAATATGCTTACCTATGATATAGCATAATCTTGAATATCTTGGAATTCCCCTTTTTTATAACCTTTTAATATATCTAATAAAGCATTGATTTATTCTGTATTTTCATCATCTTTGTTTTCTTCTTCACCATTAATTATTTAATTATTTATGAAATAATTTAATAAGATAGTTTTAATAAAAAATATAAAAAATTATTATTTTTAACATAATTACAAAATGGAGAATGATGCAACACTAAGTTTGACTTATATAACTGAAGATAAAGAAAAGATAAAATTTCCATATGATCAATTTTTTATTGAAGATAATGAATATAAAATAAAAGAAAAATTATTAATTAATATAAATTTCAATGATTTTGAAAAAGAAATAGGTTCAAAAGTTGTTACTTCTAAATTTATTGATATAGATAATAAACAAGCAGAATTTAGTTATTTTGAAATTATTTCTGGAGAAAATCGCGGATTTCTATTTTCAAGTAGAAGCTGCTTTACTAGAGATTTAATATTTCCTGATAACTTATCACATTATTTTATAGTTAAAAGCATAAATAATAATATACTATATCAAGGAAATTTTACAAAAAGGCTTTTATTGATAAATATTAGTTCTGAATTAATTATAAGTATTGATAACATAATAATTACAAAAAGTTTATTTACTATATCAACTGATGAATCATCCCAAATTGTTGCTTATGATTTAAAAAATGGAATTTATTTTTATAAACAAATTTCTCCAATAAATTACAAAAAATTTTTTGATTTTTATGATTTAAGAAAAGATGAAGCAAAGCAATTTGTAAAATCAATATATAATTTAATAAAAAGCACTGATATAAAAAACCTTGAATATGACACAATTAAAAAGAAAATCAATAATGATGATTTATTAAGTTTATTTTTATTAAAATTTAATGTTCCTAAATCAATAATCACAAAATATTATAATAAAAAAGAATATTTTGAGTTTGTATCAAATTGCTCATTATATTATATTTTATATAATTTAAAAGATAGAATTAATAATTGTCAATTAGTTGCATCAATATTTACATTTTTTGAAGATTATAAAACTCAAATAAAGAATGATACCGAATTTAAATTACTATAATAAATGTATAGTGATAATGGAATTTTCTTATTGGATAAAAAATTTAGAAAAAAT
>JAJJLC010017656.1:0-12109 GCA_023806825.1 Ophryoscolex caudatus
ATAAAATAAAAAACATTTAATTTTTTCATTCTCTTAAGCAAGGAGCTTAAATTAGACTAATACCATTTTTTTTATCAAGAATCAATACACATTCAAAGAAGCACTTGTTAAGAGTTAGAATCTATTTGGAACCTTGAGAACTAGCTTTTCAAAATAAATTTGGAGAAATAAGGAATTAATAGGAAAGAAGGATAAATTAGAAGGAAGTGTCATCAGTACTCCTTTAATCTACTCTTCTTTTATCCTAAAAGTTCTTTTAAAAAATTTAAAACCAAAAAAAGTATATTTTTTGTATTGAGCCTATTTTATACAAATAAAATAAATTTTCTTTATATATTTTATAATTTATAGTTGATTTGTCATTAAGAAAATATATAAATTTATTATTTTTAAATATTATTTATTTTTTATATTGTAATATATTTTTTTCTTCTAAAATCAAGTTTTTTGAAAAAATTTTATTATAATAAAAAAATTATTATTATATTTTTATAATTATTAATTTTAATATTATATGTTGAATACTAATAAAATTATATTTCATTAAAAATAAATTTAGAAATTGAACAAATATTAGATAATAAAATGTTTAAAAAAATTAAATTAATATTATTATTTTTTTATTAATCTATAAATAATAATTGTGAAAATATATTAATTTAAAATTTATTTTTTTAATATTTTTGATTTTTATAAAATATGTAATTTAATTTAATAGATAGAAAAAATAAAAAATAAAAAATATAAATAAAATTTTATTTTAAAAATTTATTAAAAAAATAAATAGATTACTTTATAATTGGAAATAAATTGGTTAATATATAAAGCAGTTAAACCCTTTTTAAAAATTTTAAAAAATTTTTCATTATTTAATCTATTAAGATTTAAATTTTCCAATTATATTATTTTCCTTGATAAATAGGGGAACTATTGCATAGAAAATAAGGAGTTAAATAAACCTGTCCATCACTATTAAAATTTTTTTTTCATATTTTAAAAAATTTAAATAAACTGGTCTTATAATATTAGAATGATTTTCTTTGATTTTAAAAATACATACATTTATAATAATATATTATATCTGTTGAAAGTTAAAATTTTTTAAATTTTAAAATAAAATTAAAATTTTTTCAAGAAAATTTAAAAAACCATTCCCTCATTTATTATTTTTTAAAAAAAAATTATGTTTAAAATTAACATATTGCCAATTAAAAAATTATTTTTCAAAAGTGTATCGACCTGTTTATTTCTAATTATAGGGTAATTTATTTATCTTAAAAATTTTAATACATTAAAATTTATAGATATAAAAATATTAACATTTTTTTATAAATTTATTTTAATAGATGAAATTATTATGTTATATAAAGATATTGTATAAAATATTTTCATAAATTAAGATATAATTTTTTTAAATCAATATACAAAAGTATGAATAAATATCAATTTTGAAATAAAAATAAATTTGAAAAACAAATAATAAAAGGATAGTTGAATAATAATAGAAGGGGTTTGAAAAAATATTTAAAAAATTAAATTTTAAAATAAATTAAAAATACCATTCTACTATCTAAATATTCAATTTCATGAGGATGGTTAAATCATTGAAATTATTTTAGTCTACTTTAAAATAGTCTTTTTATTAAAACTATCATAATAAAAAAGAAATTAAATGAAAATTCTTTAGGTAGTCCAATGATTAAAAAAAGAAAAAATAGAGTTTTTTCCTTTTTTTAGAAGGAGAACTAATAGTAGAGTCTTTTATGTAATTTTAATTTATAAATATTTTATTAATTATAATAAATAATTAAAAAATATTTACCTCATTTTTATTATTTTTCCCATAAAATTATTAAATCTAAAATGATTATTTTCAAATTAATATAAATGCCATAAAGGTTATAATAATACCTTCCTACTTACAAAAAAGGTAATTTTTTTTTTCTGAGTTAGATTTAATAAAATCTAATTCAATTAATATATTTTAGTTTTCTATTTGTTAATAAAATCTAAAGGTTATTAAAAAATATATTTTAAAATCAATTTAAATTATATATAAATTTTTATTATTAAATATATGAGATATTTAAATAAAATAAATTATTATTTACATCTAAGTTAATAAATAAAATAATTCTTACTTCATTTTATAATTAAAAAAATGAAAAAAAAAGTAATAAAAATTCCAAAACAAACAATTTTAAGAAAAGATGGAAAAGAATACCTTGTCCATCCTGAATTAAAAGATGATGATATTTTTCAAATAACAGCGACAGGTATTGAGCATGGTTTTAAGACAATATATCAAAAAGAATACACTTTTGAAGACTTAATTGCTATCTCAAAATATTATTCTAAATTTGAAGATTTGGAATCAATTTCAAATGATATTACTAAATATTTAGATAAAAAACAAGTAGAACTTGCAAACAGGGGGGATACCATAGAGTTATATATAAATATTTCACCGGAAGAAGAAATATGCCTAATTTTGGATAAAATTTTTGCTGATGCCGATTTACTGAAGGAAAAAAATGAAGAATTATTAAATGAAATTTTGCAATTACAGGCAACTATTAATTTATTAAAAGAAGATTTAAGGAAAAAAATTGAGGGATTAAAAGATTGTAGTAAATTAGCAAATAGACTTAAAAATGAAAAAGATGATTTAGATAGAAAATTAAGAGAATTAGAAAAAAAATTGAAAAAAAAAGATGAATTAATAGAAGAATTAAAAGAAGATGTTTTAGAATATAATAAAGTAAATCAAAATTTGAGTTCAAAATGTGAAAGATTAGCAGGAGAATTAAGTGAAAATGAAGAACAACAACAAAATGTAGATGAATACAAACTTAAATTAAAGGAATTAGAAAATCAATTAATGCAACAAGAAGATGAATATAAAAATAAATTAGAAGAATTAGAAGATAAATTAAGAGAAAATGAAGAAAATGATGATGAAAAAATAAAAATTTTGAAAAATAAATTAATAGAATTGGAAGAAAAATTAAAAAAACAAAAAGAATTAAATAAAAAATTAAAATTGGATAAAAAAAATGGAGATGTAGATTTATTAAATCAATTAGAGGAGTTAGAAAAAGAATACCAACTTAGAGTAAAAGAATTAGAAGATGATTTACAAAAACAAAAAGACCTAAATAAAACACTTAGATTAAGCCAAAAAGATGGGAATGAAAGTTTATTAAAAGAATTAGGAGAAATGGAAGAAGAATATCAAAATAAATTAAAAGAATTAGAAACAAAATTAGATAAATTAAAGCAAGAAAATAAAAAACTTAAGTCAAATCCAAAAATTAGTGAATATGAAAATAAAATATCTGAATTAGAAGAGCAAATAGCTAAACAAATAGAAATAATTAAACAACTTAAACAAAAATTAAAAAATCAAGAAGATGATTATGAAAATCAATTGCAAGAATTAAGAGATCAAATAAAAAAAATGCAAGGCCAAAATAATAAATTTCAATCAGATAAAGAAACTATTATAGAAGAATATGAAGAGAGAATAAATGAGTTAGAAAATCAATTAAAGAAATCAAAAGAAGAAAATAAAGAACTTAAATCTCAATTACATGAACAAAAAGGAAAAAATAAAACTCCAGAATATTATCAACTTAAAAGCGAATTGAATAAATTAAAAAGTGAAATTAGAGAAAAAGATAAAATAATAGATTCATTAGAAAATATTAAAAAAGCTTTTGAAGATAAAGAAAAAAATGGAAGTAAAAAAATCAGAAAAACAAGCATTACTAAAATAATTACTAAAACAAAAAGAGTAAAAAGTTTAGGGCCTCATAAATATATTTCTATAACTCCTACAAAAAATTATAAATTTTTGCTTTCTTCTGATGATAAGTCTATTATAAACACATCAAATAATAATACAACAAATATCCAAAATGAATATTTAAATTCAAAACTTTTATCTGAACAAAAAAATGAATCATTTCAAAATAATGAAACTAATGAAACAGAATCCAATAGTTATATATTAAAAAAAAGGTTAAGTCTAAGTAGAAGAAATTTAAATACTATTTTTAATAATATTAATCAAATTTTATCAGAAAAAGAAGTTATAGATAATTCAGATGTTATTGAAAGAGAAAATGAATTAAATTTAATTAAAGATAAATTAGGTTTAAATAATTTAAATTTATTTTTATTATATAAAGCAACCAGAGATGGAGATGATGCAGACATTTTTCATGATAAAGTTGGAAATACAAAAAATAATATAACTTTTATTAAAACCAGACAAGGAATAAGATTTGGAGGATATACAAGTCAATCATGGGATGGAGTAAATGTATTTAAACAAGATTATGAAGCATTTATTTTTTCTTTAACTAAATTAAAAACTTATGATGTAAACCAAAAAGAAAATGCCATATGGTGTTATCCAAGTTATGGGCCAGTTTTTGGAGGATATCAAATAGATATTTTTGATAAATGTTTAACAAAAGATTTAAACAAAACAGGATTAAAAGGATTAGGATATAATACTACTGAAAACTTTGAATTAAATAATGGAGAAAAAAATTTTATTGTGGATGAATTGGAAGTTTATGGAATTCAAATATAAAATTAAAATATTTTTGATTACTTTCATGATATTAAAAAATTATTATTACTCTTAAGAAATTAGATATTTTAATTCTTAAATATTTTTAATAAATTATTTCATTTTTGAAAAATAATTATATAATATTATTTAAAATTTTATCATTTATTTATTGAAAAAATAAATTTAAATGGAAATAACTAAGATTTATTTAATAATTATTTAATTTTTTAGTAATTAAATTTATTGTCTTTTTTTTTAGCAATGAATAATTATTAAAAAAATATGTAATTAAAAAATTTATTTTTTCATATCATCTCTTATTTTATTAAATTATATGATATTTTATAATGATTAAATGAAATATTATTTAATCTTTTAAAAGATTAATACTTTTTTTGATTTATAAAATTTTTTTTTTCTTTAAAAAAATGTAATTCTTTTATTGATTCTTAATTAATTTAAAAGAACATATTATATGAAATTTTGACGGCAAAATATATTTTTAACTTTACTATCAAAAAAATAGAACTCTTTTTTTCAAATATTTTCAAATAAATTTAAATTACTATAAATATGGTTTTTAACTTCCATTAAATACAATATCTTGATATTTAAAAAATTATTTTCAAATATTCTTTTTTCTAAAGAATTATAATGAACTCCATTTTTTAGATAAAAAATCTGGATATCTTATCACTTTATTTTTTTCATTTAAATTAGATGGAAATTAATTCTAACAAAAAGAAAAAGGTTTCATTATTCTAACATTTAGATAAAGGGATAATATCAAATTTACTGAATTAATTATATATTATCCAATTCTAATATAATTTTTTGTTTTCATAAAAAATTCATTTAAGATTAAATACTTCATAGAAAAAAATTACTTATTATTAAAAAAATTATTATAATTTTTAATAATTAATATTAAGTTTAATTAAAAGAATAAATAAAAAAATAAATAAAATATTAATGAATTTAAAAATAAAATAAAAAATTTATTATTATTAAATTAAATAATTAATAATTATTATTTAAAAAAATTTAATCCAAAAAAAATAACAAGAATATATAATATATTTCTTTTTTAGGATTAATCATTATATTTTTATTCAAGTTCAACACTGTAAACCTCAATTTCCTTTACATCAAATTTTTTTAATCCTCCTGTAAGTTCATAATCTTCCTGAGTATTATAATTCAATCCCTTTTCAAATGTTGTTCCTCCTTTAGTGAAAAATTCATCATAAATTCTTATTTGACATCCTAAGAATACTGGTCCATATTTTGGATAACAACCAATGGCATCTTCTCCTGGAATAATATCATATATTTGCATTTTATCTAAAGAAAAAACAAAAGCATTTTCATCTTTTTTTTCTATAGAATTTCCTTTCCAATCACATGTTGTAAATCCTCCAAACCTTTTTCCATTTCCACTTTTAACTAATACAAGTGTGCTATTTGCCATATCACATTTATTATGAAAAGCCACAGCTTTATCACTATCTATAGTAGCTTTATATAATAAGTCCAAAGTTATTTTTTTATGATTTTGGCAAATTCTTCTTGTTAAAAATTCTAATTCTTCTGTTGATTTAATTATATCACCTTTTACTATTTCTAAACGAGTATCTTGAATTGTTAAAGTTTGATGATCTATTGAACCCATTCTGCTACTACCACCTTGTTGTTGACGCATTATATAATTTTGACTTTCGGATATATTTATATTTTTTATTAATTGTTGAATCTGAAACTTTAAATCTTCTATTTCTTTTTGTTTTTGTAAAATAAAATCTTCTAGTTTTTTTTGATTTTTTAATAATTCCTGTATTTTTAATTTTAATAAATTTATTTCATCTTCTTTTAATTTTTTATATTGTTCAAAATTATTTTGATTATTTAAGTATTGTTCAATTTGCTTCCTTAGTTGTTCATTTTCTTGTTTTAAAATAGATATTTCATGAATTTGATTCTCTGTTGGCATTGCTCCATTTTTTTCTCTTAAAATTTTATTTTCCTCCGTTAATATCTGAACTTGATTCCTAAGTTGTCCAACTTCTCCTCTTAAATTATTAGCTTCATTTGATAATGAATTATTTTCTTCTCTTAATTTTGTTATCTCATTTTGCAATTGAGTAATTCTTTCTGTATTTATATTTGGGTTTTCTTGTATAGGAATTGAATTAAGATTATCATTTGGATTATATTGATAATCTTTTGTAGTAGTGGTTGTTGTTTCAACAATTTTCTTTTGGTTAAACATATCAGGATTATTAGATTCAGGAGTAGAATATGTAAATTGCCCATTTGAGGGAGAACCTCCCATTGAATATTGAATTTGCTCTCTTTTAGGAGAGTTGCTTTGATCAACTGTTGGAATTATATATTGTGCTTCATTCTGTGGTTGTGAGAAATATTGTGGATTTTGATTCTCATATGTTGTTTGATGTTCACTAAGATATTTATTAAATTCTTGATTATTATTAATTTGATTTTGGTTTTCATAAGACCCATTGTCAATAGAAGGATTAAGAGGTAAAGTTACTGTTTCAGTCTTTTGAGTTGATGTTACTTTATATGTATCAGTTTGAGGTTGATTAGCATTTAAATTTAAATTTTCATAATTTTGAAAATTATCAAAATTTTGAGTATTTGAATTATCATAATTTTGAGCATTTATATTACCATAAGTTTGATAATTTTCATAAGTTGTAGAAGTGTTTGTTGTATTTTCAATTGGAGTTGTAGCAAACATATCTTGTGTTGTAGTGGTTATTGTATTTTCAATTGGAGTTGTAGCAAACATATCTTGTGTTGTAGTGGTTATTGTATTTTCAATTGGAGTTGTTGAAAAGAAATCTTGTGTCGTAGTTGTTGTTGTATTTTCAATTGGAGTTGTTGAAAAGAAATCTTGTGTTGTAGTTGTTGTATTTTCTATTGGAGTTGTAGCAAACATATCTTGTGTTGTAGTGGTTGTGGTATTTTCTATTGGAGTTGTTGAAAAGAAATCTTGTGTTGTAGTTGTTGTTGTATTTTCTATTGGAGTAGTAGCAAACATATTTTGTGTTGTAGTAGCTGTTGTATTTTCTATTTGAGTTGTTGCAAACATATCTTGTGTTGTAGTTGTTGTTGTATTTTCAATTGGAGTTGTTGTAAACATATCTTGTGTTGTAGTTGTCGTTGTATTTTCAATTGGAGTTGTTGTAAACATATCTTGTGTTGTAGTTGTTGTTGTATTTTCAATTGGAGTTGTTGTAAACATATCTTGTGTTGTATTAGTTATTGTATTTTCTATTGGAGTTGTTGAAAAGAAATCTTGTGTTTTAGTTGTTGTATTTTCTATTGGAGTTGTTGAAAAAATATCTTGTGTTGTCGTAGTCGTTGTATTTGCTTCAACATTAGGAATATTTATTTGATTTTCATATAGTGGAATACCTACAGGTCTATTTGTGGTGTCTAATGATACAAATTGATTTGGAATTCCATTAACTTGAGAATTTGTTTGTTGATTAACAGATTGAAATGATAAAGGTTGGTTATAAGCCAAATTTTGGGGATTATTTAATCCCATTTTTAAAGAAAATGAATCTTCTGATTCAGTTTCACTAGTTAAATATAAAACTATATTTAAAATATTTCCTTGTGGTTCAACACTTACTTTTTGATTTTCTATTGTTTGATTTAATAATTCTTGTGCTTGAGTTATCAAAGAAATAGTGTTAAATACTGAACTTAGTCTTCTTAATTGAATGAGGGAAAATTCTCCAATATATATAAGAGGATTTGGAATTTCTGCTTCTAAGCATGTCAATTTTACATATTCTCCATTGATTTGTGTTGATAAAATGTATTTTTTTCCATTTTGTGAAAGCTCATACTTCTGTGCATTAGTTTCCATTTATATTAATTATTATTATTAATTAATATATTTAATTTTATATTATTTTATATATTTTTTTAACGTCAAATTAATTTAAAAATAAAAAATTCAAAAAATAAATAAAGATATTACTTAAAAATTATTATTATAATAGAATATAAGAAATAATTATTATTATTTATATTTTATTATCTAAAAAATCTTTAATATTATACACACTAGTCTAAGAATTTATGTAGAAAATAAAGTTGAATTATTAAACTCTTTATATTAATTATAAAGAAAAATATTATTTTTAAATAAATAAATCTTAAAAAATTTAAAAAAGATAAAAGTAATAATTTTTATAATATTTTATATAAATAAAATTTTATAAAAAAACTTAGAAAAATCAAATATTCTCTTTAGATAAACTTTACTTATATAAATAATTTTAATATATTATATTCTTTATGGAAATAATAATTCAAAGAAAATTTTGTTTATTTCTTTTAAAGAATAATTATTTTAGATAAATATAAATAAAATAATTAAATCATCAATAATAAAAATATTTTAAAAAATTTTATTTTTATTTTAAAAAGCCATATTTTTATTAATTTTATTTTATTAATTCTTATTCCTAATTTTAGAAGAAGAAAATCTTTTTCATTTTATTTATATCGAAACCCAACCTATTTAAGTCTATAAGATAATTATACCATATTTTGCATTTAAATTTTCCCCCTCAAAACAAAAAATTTCTCTTTTTTTAGGGGGAAATTTCAACTTAATATTTTTCAGAAATTTGAAAATGAAAATATCTCAAAAAAAAGGGGAGCATTTCAAAGAAAGGGACATTTCAATGAAAACTAAAGTAAATTTTACCAAAACAAAAAAATTTAAATCAAAAAAAATCTTAAAATTTTGAGAGGGGAAATTTCAAAGCAATATTTTTCAGAAAGTTAAAAGTGAAAATATCTCAAAAAAAAGGGGGGAAATTTTATTACAAACTAAGGTAATTAAAATCCTATTTTATGAATATTTTGGAATAAATGACTTTTTTATTATATAATTAAAAATCAAAAAAATGATTACTTATCATTTTTTAAATTTAAATTAATTAGTTTTTAATCATTATTTATTAATTTAAAAAAGAACAAAAATATTATTAATTTAATTATTTTCAATTTAAGAAATATTTATATTATAATTGATTTTTATTTTAAAATTTATAATTTAATATGTTTATCAATATTTAAAATTATATATATTTATTAAATAATTTATTATCTAAATCTATTTATATAGTTAGTTAAATATAAAAAATTCTTATATTTACCTTTTAATAATATAATAATTTTATTATTGAAATTATTTTGATTAAATAATATTAACTTATAATGAATCAATTTTTTGAATAAAATAATAATAATATCTTTATATATTTTATTTATATTTTTAATATTAAAATATTTTACTTCATATTTTTGAAAAAAATAAAAAATAATTCTATTTTATTTAATTGTATCTTTTATATATTTATAGAAATATTTCATTAAAATTTTTTATCAATAATTTATTATATTTGAATAAGTTATTTAAATTATATAATAATTTATTTATAAATAATATCTATATTTTAATTTATTTAATAAAAAAATTAAAAATAAATTTTATTATATATTTCTAATTTTATTATAAAAATAATAATTAAAGATATTTATAAAATAATTAATGTTAATTTTCTAATATTTATTTATAATTATAACAATTAATATAAACTATTTCTACTTTATTAAATAAAAAGTTAGAAATATTAATTTATTATATTTTTTATTTAGCTTTATAAATTAATAATTATAATCATAAATATTTTTTTCTGTTTGAATAGTCAATATAGGTTAAGGACATATTAAATTAACTTTTATTAAATTATCATTTTCTTAAACACTTTTCTTAAATTTAAAAACAAATAAATTTTTTTTTAATATAATTAAGGCTTTTATCCTTATTCATAGTTAATATAGATAATTTAAAGATAAAAAGAAAAGTTTTTACTATTTTTTGTAAGCTTATGAAGAGACAAATGGATTTTTCTCTTACCTCTAAAAATAGTTTGAATTATCTTTTTATCATTTAAATTTTTAAATATTTTATTATTTCTCAAAAATCACATCAGAAATAATAAATCAAAAAATATTTTGTTTTGAAAAAAATATGTGTTAAAAATTAATTTTTGTTATTTCATTCTATAAAAAAATGAGAATTTTCCTTTCATTATTTTTATTTATTAATTTCATTTTAAATTCACTTAAAATAATTTTTTAAAACTTTATAAAAATAAAAATTTTTATCAAAAAATTATTTTGTTTTAAAAAATATTTTTGAATGATATCAAAAAGGAGAAATAGAATTTTTTCTAACAAAACTTTTACATCTCATACTTTTTTAAAAATTTTAGGTTTAAACATTCATTTCTCTTATTTTTATTATTGCTTTTTAGTCTATCCTTAAATATGATATAATATTATTATCTTAGGTTGCCAAATTTGAATCATTATAAATTAATAATTAGAAAAAATATTTAAAAATTTAAAATATTATAATTTTATTTAAAAATATATAATTCTTCTCTGTGAATATTTTTAATTAAAATATATTTTTTTATTCAAATGTAAAGATGATATCTTATGAATCTTTTATGTATATTATAATATTTACTTACAAATTTTTTAAAAGGGATGAACTGGTTTATTTAAATAATTTAAAATTTTTGAAAAATTTTTATGAAGAGAAGGAATGTTTATTCCCTACAAAATGGTAGTTATTTTATCTATTTTAAGTTAAATATAGGCTTCTATTATAATAATAAACTTTTTCTATAATCCTTAGAAAATTTCAATTTTTTTTATCGTTTTGAACAATATTTAAATGCAATTTGCTTAAAAATGTAGAAAGAGGATATGAGTATTGAAATTTATTATTTTAAAGTTTCATTGAAAATTAGGCTTTATATAAATGATTTTCTATTAATCAATTTTTAAAAATTTGACAAAAATTTTTAAAACTTTCTGTTATTATTTTTAATTTAAATATTAATTCAATTAATTTTAAATTTTTTGAATAAATATAATTATCTAATCTCTTTTCTATATTTAAATAATTATTAAATTAAAAGATTTTTAAAAGAAAGTATTATTATATTTAATTATAATATTTTTGTATTAAAATTATTTATTTAATAATTATAATTTAAACAAGAAATATAGCTCTCTTTAAATCTATTTTTGTTGACAATTTTTTAATTAAATAATAGTCCTCTAATAACTATGAAAAAAGACAAAAAATAATAATTATTTAAATTCTTAAGATTAAAGTCTTTATTATCCTTTTTCATTCTTGAATAATAAATATTAAAGTCTTATTTTCAGGTAGAATTTATTAGTTACTAAGCAAATTTTTAAAAATCAAAAAATTTTAAGGAGGGGAATATTGAGTGTAATTTAAAAACTGAGTAAATCATTTTCTTTTTTTATTCCACATCTGAAATAAAAAAAGTCTTAATTTTATGGATTTGATTTATTAGTTCTGATGTGATTTTTGAGAAATAATAAAATATTTAAAAATTTAAATGATAAAAAGATAATTCAAACTAT
>JAJJLC010017657.1:0-12032 GCA_023806825.1 Ophryoscolex caudatus
TTACTAATTTCTAAAAAAATAAAAATATATAATTTTAAAAATATATATTTAATTATACAGTATTATTTTCCCCTACAAGTAAAACATGTTTTCTTCATAGTAATGAATTAATTCAATATTTTTGTGAATCCTGTG
The DNA here is from genome assembly GCA_023806825.1 of Ophryoscolex caudatus. NCBI lineage: Eukaryota > Ciliophora > Litostomatea > Entodiniomorphida > Ophryoscolecidae > Ophryoscolex > Ophryoscolex caudatus. The sequence goes on from JAJJLC010017657.1 coordinate 136, forward strand.
AAGAACCAATATGTCAAAAATGTCAAATGATTGGACCACATAATAATAAACCCAAAAATAAAAAATTTCTTAAATCTATTTCACAAAAAAATTCTTTGATTTATAAACAAACTTTACATAACTATTTGTTGAATATGAAACTAATGATGAAGATAATTCAAATGAAAATAAAAAGAATAATAAAAATAATATGAATAATAATATTAAAATTATAAAAAATTAATATTTTTTAATTTTTTTATGAATAAAAAAATATCAATATTTAAATATAACTTTTAAAAAGTTTATTCTTTTTTATTGTGGTTAATATTAAAAATTCAAATTTTTTTAAAAATTAAAATTTTATTTTAATTTAAAATCTTAAACAATTTTTGTTTTAAATATTATTATTGTTTACAAGAAAATATATTATTATAATTATTAAGAATGGAAATAATGTATAAAATAAAAAAAGTATGACTTAAAAATTTTACCCATTTTAAAATTTTTATATAATCAAGATATTTCCAACTAGAAGGATGAAATATGGTAATTAATTTTTAATTTTTGAATAAATATTATATTATTAATTATATTTATTAATCGCAATAATTTATTTTCTATTAAAAAATATTAAAAATAATTATATTTAATAAAAAATTAATTACTATAAAAATCAAAAAAAGAATCTCAATTGACTAAGCAAATAAAAATATTAATAAAAAAATAATAAAATAATTTTTAAGATACATAAATAAATAAAACTTACATATTAAAATTAAAATATACTGTAAACGTCATCTTATTGCTCTTCCCACCAATTAAGAGAAATAATAATTTTTTAGAAAGGGGGATTAATAAATGTCAAATTTGGATTTTACAATGTAATTATCTTATTTAAATAATTAGACTGTAATCCCCATATCTATCCTGACCCCCTGGCTATCAGGAATTTTAAATTTTTAAATTTTTACCTCTAACTCGGGAACTTAGCTATCGATTTTGAAAAAAGTGAATTATTGTTTTGACGGAAAATTATTTTATTATTTACCTTTTTTTTGAAGTTTTAATGACATTTGCTTTTTATTGTTTTTTGATTCTTGTTTAATTTTCTTAATTTTTTTTTAGGTGGTAATTTAATGCAATCATCCCAGAATTCCTCATATTGGAGTGGAGTAATATTATTTTTTAGAATTGTTTCAAGTTTATTCTTATTAAAAAATTATTTTTAAAGTATATAATAATAATCAATAATTGCCTTAATCTCTGAAATTACTCCCCCCTTAAAAGTCAGAATACACTAAAATGATTGAGAAAGAGAGTTATTTAAAGGAAGGAGTTTTTAATTACAAAAAAATAATTAAGCAATAACTTTATATTTATATAAGTTATTTTAAATAATATTTTTACTTAATTCCATCAAATATCCTATTTGGAATTTTTTTATGGTCTAATTATTTATTATTATCATTTTTTAAATTTTGGCAATATTATGAGGGAATTATTTCTGGGGGAGTTATTTAAAGATTACGGTAATCATTTATTAAAAATATATTTTTATGCTTAATTATTATAAATAATTATTTTATTATTGAAAATTTTTTTAAAAAAATAAATATAATATAAATTAAATTAAATAATTAAAAAATAAAAATATTATTTATCAGAAGAAAAGCCTTCCATAAAAGTATTTTTATAGAAATGGCTTTTAACTTTGAATTTTGCTTCACTATCTTTAGGCCTTATGAAATAATGTCTTTTATTTCCATAAATATTTTCCTTTGGTTTAAAACTTACTAATAATTTTTCTTCATTTAATCCATTATTACCCATATTCACATTATTTTTTTCACCAAAAGTATTCACAGTTGATTCATCTAAAATACATCCACAGAATTGACATATTAAATAATATTTTTCCAACTCTGATGCATATTTATCACTTAATTTGGCCCATTTTTTTATTTCAAATTTAGTCTCTTCATTAATTCTATTATCACTTTCGATATTATCTTCATTTGAATAATTATTATTGTAATTTAATTCAGACTTTTTCTTTGTTTTATCTGTTAATAATCTACAAATGATTTCATCTTTATATTTGGATAAATTTTCTATTTGTTCATATAATTTAAGCATATTTTGTTTTTATTCCACCTCTTTTGAAAAGTCGTTCATATTCATTTCGAAATTAGTATTAATCGGTTTTGATAAAATATTTTCTAACATGTTATTTAATTGTTTAAATTTTAATAAGAACCCAATCATATCAGGAGATTCAGTATTTATTATATCATTTATATAATTAACTAGTTCAGATAAATCATTCAAATCTTTTTGTAAATTATTACTTTCGAAATTTATAACTGCGAATTTCTTACCACAAATAGAATTTAAATTTTCATAATGCTTAGAATATTCAGTTCTTATTTCCCTTTCTATTTTGTTCTTATTTCTTTTTATTTCATTTTCAAGATTTTCTAAGTATTTAATTTGATTTAACATTTCCTTATATTTTTCAACTAATTGTTTATTTTCTATTTTATTTATATTTAAATAAATTTATTTTTGAAACTGTCTGATATACTTATGATTTTATGCAATTTATTTTTATGTGGTCCAATCATTTGACATTTTTGACATCACAGGATTCACAAAAATATTGAATTAATTCATTACTAGGAAGAAAATATGTTTTACTTGTAGGGGAAAATAATACTGTATAATTAAATATATATTTTTAAAATTATATATTTTTATTTTTTAGAAATTAGTAATATTAAATAAAGAAGTTTGGTAAATTATTATTATTTCCCAAATTTTCATAAGTGTTATTTAATAAATTATCTTGGCTTAATAAAGGTTTTCTTGTATGATTTCTATATGAAGGAACTATATGTAATTGTTCATCACATTTTTGACATATCCAATAAATAAGTGAATTACCTCAAATATTTTATTTATTTAATTAAATAATATATTAAATATAATAAACATTTAAATTGAATTTAAGGTAATTTTTATCGCAATCTTCACAAAAAACAGTTACATCATTTTCTAAATAGCCATCATGACTCCTCAATTTTTTCATGAGGTAGTATAATTATAAACTTGACAATCAATCATAAATCATATCTTTTTTGGTGAAATTTTACTTTTAGTATTCCCTAAAATTTTTATTATATTTAATTTAGAAGAATTATTTTAAATTGTTTTATTGTCTATTGGTATAAAAGAGAAGAAATCAAGAAAAGGAAAGTTTGTCATATTTTTCATAATTTTCAAAAAAGAAATTTTTCTCTTTTTAAAATTATCTTTTTTAATTTTTACTATCTTTATATCCAATAATTTTTTATCATTTATGATTCTATGGTTTATCAAATGATAAAAAATATGATATAATAATTGACTTATTATTATCTTCTTCAGTATTCAAATATATGAGAAATCATTATCTAATTTTAATTTTGAATATCCTTTATCTTCTAAACTAGAAATATTTTGAGTACTAATTATTAAATCATTCAAAAAGCAATAATATTTTTTAGGAGATATAAAATATTGTCCAGAGTATCTAATATTTCACAAGTTTTATATATCCTTCTTCACAAATTTTATTTAATATATTTTAATCACTTAAATCGAAATTAATTAATTTTATCTTTATTAATACTATGTTTTATTAATCATCATATCATTATATATCTCTAAATTTTCATAATATTTAAAAAAAATTGTTTATTAAATAAATTTTTATATTAGTTGAATATTTATAATTATAATTCTGATTTAATTTAAGAATAATATTTAATGATTAATAATTTTTTTTTTACTCTCATTATATATTTCTAAGTCTAATATAATATTTTTTTATACTATATATATCTCATATACAATTTGTTCATATGATATCTTTTCTTTAAAAATATTTATTGGTTTAAATTTGTCATATTCAATTTTTTTAAATTGTTAAATTATTAAAAGTATTAAAATAGTTATGATTATAATAAAAATATTTTATAAATAAAGAAAATATGAAATAATTTTTAAAAGAACAAAAAATATATTTTTAATCTAATAAAATTATATAATTACTTTATTTCCCGAATTTTAGCTCCCCCCTCTCTGGACGAAAAGGTTTTCCCTAAATTTATCACTCCTTAGAGTATCCTAAATCTTCTAATCTTTTATATGAATTATTATAAAAATGAAAAAAATTTTGTAAGGTAAGGTAACCTTGACAAAATTTTTGAATTCAATGGTCTCCTCTTGAGACATCTACAATTTATAATAAAAATATCTTATTTTACAAATGACTAAATTTATCGCCCCTTCATTTTTTTGAAAAATTTAGGGGTGTTAAAATCTGGGAAATAAGGTAATTATTATTAATTATTTTATTCAAATTAAATAATATTATATATTCATTATTTGGGGATTAGGCAGTACCCCATTCCTATTTTTATTCTAAAATTTCTTTTATTAAATTTTTCAAGTAATAAAAAAATATAAATTATAAAAATAATTTTTTATTTTTATAATTAATAATTTTACATTAGATGTTTTAAATAAATATATCTCAAGCATTTATATTATAAATATTTAATTTATTTTTTAAATAAAATTTTTAATGCTATTGAATCAATACACTTATTTTATATATACATTCTTTATTTTTTTTAGGAGCTCTTAAAGAATATATTCTTAAAATTCCAATTAATAAATTAAGTAAAAATGGATATAGTAAAGATAAGCAAAAACTTATCAATGTATCTTTTATAAGAAATGTTTGAGTTTTTTTATAAACAGCACAAAATAAAGTTAAATAATACCAGAAAAAAATTAGAAAAATATAATTAAAAATATAAAATAAAATAAATTTTATTTTTATACATTTTATTTTTGTGTTCATCTTTTTTAAAAAATCATCACTTTTTTTCATTTTTTTAATTGCTAATATATCTTTTTCTATTAAACATAAAAATTTAAATATATAACTTATTAATCCAGATATTAATGAAGAATAAAATATTGATGGAAGTTGATAAATAAAATCATATTCACCATTTAATTCATATATTTTATGCATTGTTGAATCATTATAAAATAGAGTATTCATGAATAAATATAAAGAAAAAGAGAAAAAAAATAAGCTTACCTTAATAATCTCGGAATTAATATCATTAGGAGAAAAGAATATAGAAATTAAAATATGACTTATTTTTATCAGAGATAAATAATATTGATAATATTTTCTTTTATCATATTTTAATGCATCTATATAATTCAAATTATTTAATTCATAATCATTATATGAAGCAATATTTATAATAGTATCATCTGACTCTTTTTTTATTATATTCTCATTTTTATTATTATCTCTTTCATAATCTAATATATTTATTAAATCTTTTTTGGCTGATTTTTCAAGTATATTTATATTTGTTACTTTAGAATGTTTTTTGTGTCATTCTAAGATCAACATTATTCAATATAGATGTTTTACTATTTGTCTCTTTATTTTTAAAACGATTTATTGAATTTTTTCCAGCTTTTATTATTTTCTTTTTTTTATTTGGATTCATCTTAATAGAATAAATATCTAATTCATTTTTATTTTTTATTTCAATAGAATTCTTAATATTTTCTGATATATTATTTATTATTATTTTAATCTTATTGTATATTTTATTATATCCTATATAATAAAACAATATTCCATTTATAATATTAATTAATATTATGGCTAATAGAATATAGTTTCCTATATTATTTATTAAACTTTCTTTTTTGAATAATAATTTGAAGCATTTTAAAATTTCAAAATTAACATTTTTTAAAGTTAAAGTATATAATAATTTTTGCTTATCAATTTCTATATCTAAAATACTTGCCCCTGATTTAGGAGGCATTTCATTATTTGAGAAATATATATGACAAATACAATTAAATCTTTTATTTTTTTGATCAATATTATTAAGTATGCAATTTTCTGGACAAAATGATATATTTCTGGGATATATATAATCAATTCTATCCTTTATTATTAAATCAGTATTATTTATATAGACTGATGTGCATATATCATTATAAAAATCTGAAGATAAATTATATATATCATATCCTTGGTCAGAAAAATAATTTGTCAAATTTAAATCTATATATTCTTCATTAATTATTGGAGTGGATATTTTTACATTTGTATTAATACAAGATTTTAAATGATCTAATTTTATCTTTTTATTAGAATATATTAAGAAATCAATATTATTAAACAATTGACTAGATATTTTATTTACTGAATCTATTGATATTATAACTAATTTATCAGTTGAATTGAAATTATAATCTTTCCTTAATATATTAGCACAATTATCTAAATTAATAAAAGTTGTATTTCTATATTTATTTAAAGATGCTTCTATATTTAATTCACTTTCATATATACTTAAAGTAATATCTGGACTACTATTTATAATAATAACTTCACTTGAATTTAATTCTTCAAATCTATCCAAAATTAATGGAAAGTCATCAAAACAAATATTTGCTAAAATTTCTGTGTCTTCTAGTTTATCTATACATGTTTTTAAATTTTTATTAATTTGAGTTATACAAGTATTTTCTGGGCAAAATAAGTAGCATTCACCTTTATATAAAACAGGGCAATTAGAGCATTCTGAAGTACCTTTATTTAAATATGGGTAATTATAAGGACATATATTATCATTAATACAGATTTTTTCTTCTTTATTTAAATAATATAAATTATTGCAATCACATAAATTTTTTTTAATTGTTGATTTATCTAATTTAGTTCCATCTGGACAAGACTTATAGCATTCATTATTAAATTCATATTCTGTTTTAGGGTTACATATACTTACAAAATTATTATCATTATCTAATTTATAATTTTTTGGCTGAGTATTAATATCTATACATGTATTTTTATAATTATATTTTCTTTCATTTATATTGTTTTTACAATCATCATAACATATTTTATCTTTTATATCTAAAAATAAATTTTCTTGAGAACAATCATCTAAACATTTTTTTCCATTATTATAATTGTATGGAAATGCATCAGCACATTCTGTACATTTATGATTTTCTGAATTTCCTTGTTCTGAACAATGTTTACATGTAATATAACATTTATCTATTATTCTTGTCTCATTATTTATTAAATAATATCCATCAGGTATGAAATCAATACACTTATATTGATAATAATTTACATATTTATTTCTAAGGACACAATCTAAGCAATTATGAGAATATTCATAAAAAATTCTATTTTCATCACATGATAAACAATTTAAAGAAGTAGTATTTTTTTTAAATTGCTCACAAGTCATACAATTCTCATAACAATTCATAAATAAATTTTGATTGACATTAAAATAGAAGCCTATAGGTATATTATCTTTATAAATACAATTATTAGTATTTATTATTTTATAATAATTATCAATACAAATATCACAATTACTATCTTCAATTATTAAGGTATTATTATAATAAATAGGTCCATTTAAACAGGTTTTACATAACTCATTACATTTTTTAAATATTTTAGATTCTTTATCCAAATAATAACCTTCAATTGGAATATTAATATTAACACAATTTTTAGAACCTTCTATTAAAGCATAATTATCATTGCATTTAATACAAGAATTATTATAACAAATTTTACAATTGTTAATACATGAATTATCATTAATTCCTATTAAAGAATTTGATATTGTAAAATTATAAAAACTTGTTTTTCCTATTAAAATTCTAGGTCTATAAAATGATTCTTGGTCTTTATTTCCAATATATTCGGTATAAATAGGAAATTTATTAAATTCTAAATATGAAGGTTCTTGTACAACTCCAGCCATTTCAATGGTATATATTGAATCATTTTTTACTAAATTATCAAAATCATAAATAAAAATAATAGTGTCATTTGGATCTAATATTTCATTTTCATATATGGTATTATTTTTATTTTTAGAATAATAATAAACTCCAATTTCAGTACTATTTGGCAATTTTAATATTTTAGTTCCATATAAATTAACACCAAAAATATTATTTTCAATTAAATTACTATTAATATAATCCCTTAAATTTAATTCCGTATTTGAATCTAATGAAATAATTTCTGAGTCTATACCATTTATATAACTAAAAATTGATAGATATTGAAATTTATTGTCTTTATGTAATTCTTGAATTGTTATTATTATACCTAAAAAACCATTAAGATTAAAGCTTTCAAAATGATTTAATATTCTAAGATTATATAATTTCAAAGGAATATGATAATATCTAATAAATAAGTTAGAATCATGAAAATTATATAATGAAAAAATAATAATATATAATTCAAGATTAGAATTACTTGAAATAATTAAAGAAAATTGATTATCATTTATTTTCAATAAATTTAAAGCATTATTTTTATTATTAAAATCATATTTTTTTTCAGAATTTACTGTAATTGTTTTATTTAATAGAAAATAATTCTCTATATTATATTTTTGAGCATTTTTAATTATTTCTTTTATTTGGATATATATTAAATTAGAAGCTGAATCAATTATATATCCAAAAATTGAAATTTCTTTTTTAAAATAAATACATTGATGAAAATTATTCAACTCTTCTCTTGAAAAATAATCAATAGGTCTATTATCTATTATATATGTTTCTATTAAATATAAACTATTTTCTTCAAAAAGAGCTATTGTAAAATATCCATTTTTATCAATATAAAAACATTGAATTAGATTAAAAGATGAAATCTCAATACAAGTAATAATTTTTGATTGAGGCAAATAAATTTCTTCGTAAAAAAGATAATCACTTATTCTATAACTATTTTCTTTTGAAATATTTGAATTAAAAAAATTTATTTTATTAAGTGAAATATAGCTATAATTTGATAACATTTCAATGAAGCAAAATAAATAATTATTTTCCTCATTTTTTAATTCTAAAATACTGAAATAGTTTGAAGACCAATCATTAATAAACATTTCTCCATGAGAAATATAATTAATTTTATCATTATAAAAGTCAATTATTTCAATACTTGAGAAATTATTTGCCCCACATTTCAAATAATATTCTTGTTTATTATTATTAAACAACTTTATTTTAATTAATAGAGATTGATAATTATTTAAAATATTTGTTTCAAAATTTAATTTCTTTTGATAAGAAAATCCTTTTGTTTCTTGGTTATAAAATAAAGGCCTTCCATTCTTTTTAATTCCAAAAAAATATCTATCAGCTTGAACTGAATTATTTAAAGAATTTGTCTCTATTATTAAGTCACCTTTAGAACTAAAATCCCAAGATATATAATAGTTTCCCTCTACTCCAATTTGAATTAAATTATTCATCCATTGTTTTTTAATTATTCTATTAGATATTTGATAATTATTTTTATTTTCAATATATTCTAAAGCACATTCTTTTGAATTTGAATTGTCAATCAAAAGTGGAAATTCTCTAGGGCATTCTATTTCTTCATCAATACTTATTTCTGAGCATTCTGTAATTTTTAAATTACAATATATATTATATTCTTCAAAATTATTTCTTTGACATCTATCAGAACTGTCTTTTATAAATATGTATTTATTTGTTGGGCATTGTTCACATTTATTAATTACTTTGTTATAAAAATATCCTCTTAAACAAGATAAGCAATTATTTATTGAATTATCAGTACATTCATAGCATGGTGTTGGACATTGATTTAATTTATTAGATGAATAATCAATATAAAAATTTGGTTGCTCATATATATAAAAACAATTTTGTGTATTATTCATTAAATATGTATTATTTATACAAGTATCACATAATTGGTTATCTATATTTATTCCATATAAAGAGCAAGAAGAGCATCTATTAAAGCAATCACTTATTATTTTTTCAATTAATAAAAGTGTTAAAAAATAATAATATAAAGCCATTAATAAAATAATTTGTTAAAAAATATTTAATATAATAATAAAAGATAATTTAAAAATATTAAATTTTTAAATAATTTTAATAATAATTATTTTAATTTATTGATAAGGGGATTGGAATATAAAGATAATAAATAAAGTATTAAATTAAATATTTTTCCTTAATACTTAATAGCAAATATTGAATTTTGATTATTTCTATTAAAATAATTATTTAAATATAAAATAATATTATCTTAAATGAAAAGAAAATTCATTTATCTAATTGTAATAAAATTTGTAAATTTTAGTCACTTGAAAAGAGAATTATTTAAAAATCAATTTTTCAGATGGGGATATAATTGCATCATTTGCAGTAATAATAATGAGTTGAGATTATAATTATATTAAATCATATTAATTTATTAAATAACTTGTTTTATATTATGATAAAAAATTTAAGTCAGAAGAAGATAATCAAAAAAAATGTGAGTAATGTGGGTAAATGTGGGCAAATATGGGTAACTTAGAAAAAAGAAGGAAAAAGAAAAAAAAAAAAATAAATAAAAAATAATAATAGATTAAAAAAAATATTATAAATTTTATAATATTAAAAAAAGGGATAATTAAAAGAAAAATATAATTTAATAATAAAAGAAATTTAAAATAAATTATTATATAAAAATTAAAAAAAGGATAATGAAAAATAATGAGAATAGAGTATAAAAAAATAAAATCAGATATTAATTTCAAAAAAAGCAATTTAGAAAATAATAAACAAAATAAACAAATGAAGATATGACAAAAGAAGAACAGGATAATATAACAAAAGTTATTATTGAAGATTTAGAAGAACATAAATTAAAGTATAATAAAATACAAGAAGAAAATAATAAACTTAAAACAGATTTTGATAAAATAAAAAAAGAAAAAGAAGAAATAGAAAAAAATATGAAGATATGAAAAAAATGGAAGAAAATAGTGAAATTAAATTAAAAGAAAGTATAAAAAAGGAAGAAGAACACAAAAATGAATTAAAATTATTACAAGAAAAACATCAAAATGAAATAAATGAAATACTTTCTAAGAAAGATAAAGATTATAAAGAAAAAGAAATAGAATTAATAAAAGAATATAATAAAAAATTAATTAAATGTAAAAAAGAAAAAATGGAAATTTGTAATACTACACATCATGGAATAAAATGCCAAAGATGTTTTAAAGAGCCTATAGTAGGATTTAGATATAAATGTTCTATTTGTAATAATTATAATTTATGTCAAGAATGTGAAGAAAAAAATGCAGCCGCAGAAGGAGGTCATTCTCATAATTTTATTAAAATAAGAAATGAATTAAAAAATGATGAAAATGAAAATAGTTATATAAATGAATATTCATACAAATGTTTAAATAGTGAATTAAAAATACATATATATAAAGGAACAGAAGAAACCATAATACCTATTACATTAAAAAATGACAAAAATATAAAATGGCCTGAAAACACAAAATTAATCTTTGATAAAAATGTTTCAATGATTAATTGTGATGATATAGAATTAAAACCTCTTAATTATGAAGAACAAGATAATTATGAAATTAAACTCAAAGGATTAAAAGAATTAAATCCTAATGAATATAAGATATTCTATAATTTTAATGTTAATGGAAAAAATTATGGAGAAAAATTATGTTTATCTTTAATTGTTAAAGTTAATATTTCTAATATGATTGAACAATTTAGAAATGAATATAAAATATTAAAAGAAAAATATCCTGATGAAATTATAAAGAAAATACTAGAGGAAAATAATTATAATTTTGAAACTTCTTTTTTTAAACTATATTTCTTATAATTATTAAAAATTATTTAAGCTAATTATAAAAGATGAAAGAGTTTAATAATAAAGATTAATTAATTTTAAATATAAAAATATATATTATAAATATATATGG